>CAIGQQ010004325.1:1029180-1043602 GCA_903798035.1 Danio albolineatus
TAAAATGGCTCTTAAAAAATTAAAAATTGCTTTTATTCTAGCCAAAATAAAACAAATAAGACTTTCTCCAGAAGAAACAAATATTATCAGACATACTGTGAGAATTTCCTTGCTCTGTTAAACATCATTTAGGAAATATAAAAAAAAAAAAAAATCAAAGGGGGTTTAATAAATCAGATTTCAAATGTAACTGTTGCATATTCATGCATTGCAATATTGAAGCGATGTATTGTGCAGTCCTGTGTCAGAGGCCCCGTTTACACTAGTGCGTTTTCGTTTTAAAACGCATAAGTTTTGCTACGGTTACACCATGCGTCCACACTACGCCGGAGTTTTCGAGGTGCGAAAACGGAGCGTTTTAGAAACGCTGGAGAGGCCGTTTCCATTCTAAAATGCTGCCGCAGCGTCTCAGTGTGGACGTGGGAAAACGCATACTTTTGAAAACAGAGGCGTGGCTGCTGAGATCCGGTACGTGATTGGGGCTTTGGGTCATTGCGTATCCTTTCCTTATTCGTCAAGCGCACGTGGCTATAACGTCACCGGCAGACAGCAGACCAGTCTTCACTGTAAACGCTGTATTTTCGATAGCCATGGATGTTTTGTATTCATTTGTTACTTTAAGTAACAACTCAACCTCGTCGTATGTCCTCAAAAAGACCTCTCTTGCTTTCTTTACCATCGCGTTCATCGTTCAACCATCGTTTGTTGACTAACAATAACCAAATGCCGAGCGAGACACATGCTTCCTGTTTATACTTGACCGCGCATGCTCAGAGTGCGCCAATGGTCACGTGATATACGTTTCTGGTGGATTAGTGAAGACGCAGATCTCTTGAGACGCTGGGTGAAAACGCGAGTGTGGACGCGGATCGTTTTCTTGCTAAAACGACGTTTTAAAACTAAAACGCACTAGTGTAAACGGGGCCACAGTAACCATGTTTTTATACTCAGGAATGTGTTGTGATTCCGGAGGACATGCACGTAAAAAAACACATCCAGAAACCCAGTTTTCTCACCAGTCAGGGACTCACTGAGAGAAACTGTGCAAATTAGCATCTCACGTCTATTTCTCCAGTGAATTTTTTTTGCGTAAATATTTAACACCGCTATGTGTGACTGCATGGCAGAACCTTCTTCCAGTGCTTTTTTCAGGTGATTATGCCGTGGGACTAATTTGGTTCATGTAACCTGCTTTCCCGTAAGATGTGAACCTATTAATGTAGCCTTATACCTCTCGTTCGCACTTTCCAAAAGAAGCTGTGACTGTGCATGCCGTGAAATCACTGACAGATAATTATCCTTTCAAATCTGCGCAGCTTTTCATGTGTGATGGGACTGAAAGCACAGGCTTTTCTCCTCTCCTTTCATTCTCTCACAAGGACCAATTAGCTTGCCATAACTTTAAAAACGATGATGCCTCTGAGTAGTGGGGAGTTGTAATCTTGACTGTTGTAAACGGATGGAAACATGCTGTAATGTGCAGTGGGAGCCTGATGAACTACTTAGGTGTTCATGACCAAGTTTTTATGAAAGTCATTAGTAACTACACTGGAATTAGTATTAAAAAGTAAACATCTTATCCTATTTAAGGCCTGTTGTCTTCCACTAGAGTGCTTTCAAACAATTTAAGCTTTTATCTGTCATTCCAGGGGTGCTGTTATTCAATGCTAGCACACACACACACGTCAAGCATAGAAATTTTCTGTCCTTTTAGCATCAGTTAAAGCCCAACACATAGCCATCGCTGTGCCTTGTACTGTAAGTATTCCACCTCTTAAAAGCTCCAGTGGACAAAGAAGAAGCCCTCGCTGTTAGTTCTGTAGCCCTGGCTGGAGCAGAATTCAGCACTAATGGGCGGTGAGGTTTGGAGCCTCATTCAACAGCCCTAGCCATGCTAGACTCAGCCTTCATGTCAGCTTCTTTTAACTCCACGCTGATTTCGTCTGGCTTTCCGGACTGAAAGCTTAATAGGTGCTGAGTCATCAGCCTTTGAGAGGTTCATCCCCAGCTCCGTTTCCCCGCTGGCCATTAGAAGCCATTCGCCCCTCGATCCTGCTCTTGACAGATGCTGCTGAAGACTGTACTTGTGTTGTTGAATGGTGCACCCCAGGCACTCTGTTTTGTCAAATTTTTATTACAGATCATTTTGTTAATGTAATTTGACACATTTTAAGTAGTTTGTTTGTTCTCTTTGTTTGGCGATTAAAATAGGGGAAACCATCTTAAACACAGTGGGACATTATTTAAAGAATTAACACTACTAAACGCTACTAACTTTGTTTCTGTTCAAGGTAAGAAATCTGATGCAGCTAAGGTTAAGAACACACATTTGTGCACAGATATCCATTTTTGCTGGAAGTCTAACTCTTAAATGTAAGGTTAAGACTTGTTCCATATGGAAATTGAACGAGCAACCTTTTGATTACAAGCCCTGGCTGGATACTGTAGGTTGATAGATAGATAGATAGATAGATAGATAGATAGATAGATAGATAGATGGATAGATGGATTATAATTGTGATTACCATCAGTTATCATCATTATCAGGTGACACTGAAGCATGAAATAATAGCTGATGAACATTCAGCTTTGTTGTTACAAGTATAAATTGCATTAAACAAATATAGTTTCAAAAAAAGCACTTTGAAGTTGAAGAAAAAAAAAAGTTCATTACCTCACACAATTGACGCAATATTCAAAATTGTAACATATTTTACCTCAATCTGGCAACAGACGTTACAACTCGGGTGCGCTGTTGATTTCTGCGCAGGAGGTAGATGCGGGACTTGAACTGTGGCAGTAGCAACAAGCAGCTGCATCATTAGTAGTACACATGATGGAAGGAAAAGAGTCAGGTTCTGCTTCGGCAAAGAAAAAATTCAAACTTGAATTCAAGTTTTTGTCTAGAAGCCACCTTGACGACGCCCACGCTTTCTGCAAGGTGTGTCGTATTGATTTTAATGTCGGACACAGTGGGAAAAACGACATCACTCAGCATGTGAAATCACAACGGCACTAAAATTGTAAATTATGTTAAAATTATTAATAATTCCTTAGAGAGTTTATTGTTATCGCTCCGCTTTAAAAGACCTCATTGTGTCAACAGGAGCCATGGATATTGCTTTGGGCTCATTTGTATGTTTATTTTGTTATTTGTATCCCCACCCCGTTGATAATCTCCCGGAATTTCAAAACCAAATGTTGGCAGGTATGACACACACACACACACACACACACACACACACCCACGAGTCCGTGTGCAGACAAGTCCCCATAGGCCATGTCAACCATTCAGGCCTGGTTGTTGGATTGCTGCACAGATGGTTGTCCTTCTGTAAGGTTCACCTCTCTCCACAGAAGAACACTGGAGCTCAGACAGAGTGACCATCGGGTTATTGATCATATGCCTGACTAAGGCCCTTCCCCTCCAGATCACTCAGCTTAGATGGCCGGCCAGCTCTAGGAAGAGTCCTGGTGGTTCCAAATATCTTCCACTTATGGATGATGGAGGCCACTGTGCTCATTGGAACTTTCAGAGCAGCAGAAATTTTTCTGTAACCGTTCCCAGCCTTGTGCCTCGAGACAATCATGTCTCAGAGGTCTACAGACAATTCCTTTGTCTTCATGCTTGGTTTGTGCTTTGACATGGACTGTCAACCCTGGCACCTTATATAGACAGGTGTATATCTTTTCAAATCATGTTCAATCAACTGACTTTACCATAGGTGAACTCCAATTAAGCTGATAAAACATCTCAAGAATGATCAGTGGAAACAGAATGTACCTGAGCTCAATTTAGAGCTTCACGGCAAAGGCTGTGAATACTTATGTACCTGTGGTTATTCAGCTTTTTTATTTTTAATAAATCTGCAACAAGTTCAAAAAATCTTTTCTCACATTGTCATTATGGGGTAGTGTTTGTGGAATTTTGAGAAAATAAATGAATTGAATCCATTTTGGAAAAAGGCTGTAACATAAAAAAATGTGGAAAAAGTGAAGCGCTATGAATATTTTCAGGATGCACTGTGTATATAAATAATTATACCCTTACTTTTAATTGCCAGTTCAAATAATTTTATTTAATTTTTAATTTTATTTTTTTAGTGATCTGTCTGATGCTGCATTTGAACCATCACTGTTGATTTCCCCAGGGTCCCGTCCGCGTTTGGAGGATTCTCCCCCCAGGATAGTGGAGGATCCCTCTGATCTGATCGTGTCAAAGGGTGAGCCGGCCACTCTCAACTGCAAGGCGGAAGGTCGACCTGCTCCCACTGTGCAGTGGTATAAAGATGGCGAGCACGTTGAAACCGATAAAGACGACCCTCGCTCTCACCGCATGCTGCTGCCCAGCGGCTCACTATTTTTCCTGCGCATCGTTCACGGACGCCGCAGCAAACCTGACGAGGGTGTTTACACTTGTGTTGCCCGCAATTACCTCGGAGAGGCCGTAAGCCGAAACGCCTCACTGGAAGTAGCCAGTAAGTACTTTCTTGCACCTGGTTTTGTGATTGGGTCTGGAGCATAGCTGTGCTAAAATAGAAGTAATCTATCCCTCTCAGACATGGCCTGAGGTTTTGTTTGTGGAGTTCTTTGTGGCAGGCTGCTGGTGAGTTTTTGCCTGGTGTGACAGTGTGTCCTCCTGCTGTGTAACTGTGCTTGGGGCCTTTGGCTCAGCCCTAATCCAGCTCGCTGGCACCAGAATGATGCCATATCTAGCTTCTCCGCCAGAAGAAACTGGATTAGCAAAGTTTGTTGATTAGAATTGGAATGCAGCTAATTAGAATCCCTAAAGTTTGCTCATTAAATACGCAAAGCAATAAAGTGCCGGTGCCTGGTTTCACACTACCAACTCATTTCATCCTAAACCCAAAGTATTCTCTGGATTTATGTGTGTATACATATGCGTATAGTGCACATGCAGCAAAATTTTGTCATCAGCACAGTATGTGTGGAGCCCTATTTTTATGACCATGCATACGAGCTATATGCATACATATGTTTCGATTTAGGATGCACATATTTGGAAATTGAAAAGGATGTTAAAAATTACAGTTCTAAAGTCTCCTTTTTTCATGTTAGCTTACATGATATTGTGTTGCAGTTGTGATTCAAAACACTTGTGTGTGAATACTGGGAGCCACATTTGCTTTTGTTAACACTTAAGCCTGGTTTATACTTCGGTGTCAAGTGATCGGCATGACCCACTGCGTGTGTTGTCGTGCATTTATACTTCTGCACGCCTTTTGTGTTGCTCTGCAATATCACTTCCATAACGCTTAGCTGTCAGTGAGGTTTTTATGTTCCTCTGTGTCGAGTTTCTTTGCTGGTGTTTTGATTTTTCTGAACGCTACCTTAATGTACAAGTCGTTCAAACTTGCTCATTTTGAGGCGGGAACCGGCAGACGCGCAACTTTTATCATAAGGTAAACACAAAACAACAGTTTCCATTCAGAGCTCCTTCACAGTACTTCACACTTGTGAACACTGGTGGGCTCACCAGTGCTGCTCTCACCCTGCCCACACTCGTCAGTACGACCAATCACAGAGCTTGTGCTATGCGTCGTCTCGACGTGTAATAAATTTTTTTGAGAGGTGCGCATCAGCGTCGACGACGACCATGGCGAGGGCTATGCGACCATGTGCAGGCTGCTCTGGAGCATACGCGTGCAATTGATGCAGAAGTATAAATCAGCCTTTAAGCTCAGAGTATGGTTTAGCTTAGATGAAACTTATGGCTTACACCCTCAAGTTGGCGTTGCATAAGAAAACTGCAGCGAAACATACATAAAACTATTCATTTCATATTTTGCAAAAAAGTAGCAGGAACGTTTTGTATATCCAATGAGCCTGGATAGTAGAAACACGAAGAAAGACATTTTAACAGTTTATAACTTTTAGAGAGAGAAACTGGTTGATGAATATGCTAATTCAGTGGTCCTCAACCAGTGGGCCACAGACCGGTACTGGTCTGAGGATGAATTAGTACTGGCCCTCACAAGAAATCATCAATTATTTCAGTCTGACCTATCTTTTATTTTGAAAAGTCTTTTATTTTGAAAAATGACCTTATTCTCTCGGTTACATTTCAGTCACCTAATCACCCAAACTTAACCTACAAACTTTGGAAAGTTTCTTTGCTAATGGGAAAAGGCCCAGTGAAAGACCCACGAACTACCAAGGAATGGATCCCCAACCCGTTTGTAAAAAAAACAGGTGAATCCACCATGGCTGTGCAAGAAGATCAACTGATGGAGATTGCAAATGACGACGGCCTTTTAGGGGCTGTTCACATTTAGTGTCTTTTATAGAGTACGTAAAAATTCGTAATGCTAATTTATATTAGAAGCATGGGGGCACAGTGGCTCAGTGGTTAGCACTGTCGCCTCAGCAAGAAGGTCGCTGGCATTTCTGTGTGGAGTTTGCATGATCTCCCCCTGTTTGTGTGGGTTTCCTCCGGGTGCTCCGGTTTCTCCCACAGTCCACAGAGATGTGTTATACCGTAGGTGAATTGGATTAATTAAATTTGCCGTAGTTATGAGTGTGTGTGAATGTGAGAGTGTATGGTGTTTCCCTGTTATGGCTTGCAGCTGTATGGGCATCTACTGCTTAAAACATATGCTTGAATAGTTAGCGGTTCATTCCGCTGTGGTGATCACTGATAAATCAGAGACTAAGCTGAGGGAAAAGGAATGAATGAATAAATGAATAACATGAAACATGTTAATTAGAAACATGCTAATTCGATTTGCAGGCTGCGTAAACATGCATAGATCTGAAGTATACACACTGTAAAAGAAAATCTGTCAAATTTATAGTAAAAAATGTATTTCACTGTTAAAAATACAATACAAACCGTTAAAGTAATTTCAAGTTTTTGTTTAGAAGTTTTAACATTTACAAATCATGTCTTTTGTTACACACTCATACATGTTAACACAACCATAAATATATGATGATAAGAATGTCATATAATAAAGTCATTTAATGAAGTCATATAATATAATGAATCATCACAAGCAAATTTTCCTACAAGCACAACTATGAAATATCATTAATGTACAATACTGATAGGTAAAAAACTAAAAAGAATCATAGAGTCAACAAAAAAGCATAAAAAGTGTCATGCAGCGAAATCTACACTCTTAAAACAAACGGTTCTATATAGAACCAAAAACGGTTCTATCGAGCGCTTCATATATGGAACCCCAAAAAGGTTCTATATAGAACCATTTTAAGGGTTCATTAAATAGAACCCCAAATGGTTCTTTGAATTCAAGTTAGATGGTTCTATTTAGAACCATTTAAGGGTTCTTTTTTTATTATTGAATTATTGTTACTTATTAATGAATAAAAAATAAAACCAATCCAGACAATTCAAATTGTTTAAATTTATTCAATTCATTATACAAAATATTTTTTAAAATATTTAAAATTGCACCTCTGCATACTTTGCATTGGACAGCAGATCTACCTTAACAGTTTAATGGCATTTTAAAATGTAATTGAAATGATTTCACTTTTCTAAGCTTTTTTACTGTTTGAACAAATACAGAGCTTCACTTTCACACGTCTAAAATGAAGAGAAATATATCACAATGCAGATAGAAACAATACACAAACAATCAAAACATCTATTAAATAACACTACAATTTCAAAAAGTGGATGGTACCTGCATGTATTGGTCATCACAACATCCATTTTTATACATAATTTAATAAAAAAACATTACTAAAACATTGCAAAATGATTAGACAAAACACTGCAAACAGCCATTTCACAACCTGTAGCATGTCCATGTCAGTCAGCCTCTCTTATAAGGTAAATAGTTTTGTCCATGGGTGGCACAGTGGCTCACTGGTTAGAACTGTCACCTCACAGCAAGCAGGTCACTGGTTCGAGTCCCGACTGGGCCAGTTGTCATTTCTGTGTGGAGTTTGCAAGTTCTCCCAGTGTTCTTGTGGGTTTCCTCTGGGTGCTCCGGTTGACCCCACAGTCCAAAAGCATGTGTACAGTATAGGTGAATTGGCCATAGTGAGTGAATGTGTGTATATATATTATATACTATATATATATATATATATATATATATACTATGAGAGAGTATATGGGTGTTTCCAAGTGCTGGGTTGTGGCTGGAAAGGGCAGATTAGTTGGTGATTCACTCCACTGTGGTGCCTCTGATAAATGAGGAAGTTGAAGGATAGCGAGTGAGTGTTGTCCATTGTAATACTGACACTTCAAGCCTTGGTGGAATCAGGAGAGCTGCTGAATCCTGGATGGTGTAGGACCTTTGGATTTCTGTAAAACAATATTTTAATGTTGAGTACTTTTAACCAATTAACATAAGTCATCAAATAGAATTACAGTTATAATTAATACAATTAAAGTGTGTGTGTGTGTGTGTGTTTGGGGCAAATAGTATGTAATATAGGGAGTAGTTACCTTCTGCGGTTTCCGCTGCTGGTCCAATGAAACTGTCATGGAGCACTTCCTTCTTTCTGTCCCTTTTTGGGCCATTTCTTTTAAAGATGTTTCTGTGTTCTTCACCAAGTTTTCTATGCAGCATCCTAAATGCAAAAAACATTTTGGTTACTTCATGTGTAAGTTTCCAAATGACACATTTTCAGCAATACAAGTTTCTTAAAGTCATCATGGACGCAAAACTATTTGGCACACAATGTAACAGTGTTTACTCACAAGCTCTGGCACTCCAAGAAGAAAAAACTGCTCCATTAGTTCTGCAAACCCCTCCATAATCTGTGCTCTGGAAAAGGGTGTTTCATTCGGTTCTTGACTTATGAATATCTGGTGTCGCATTCCAGGTCCATCACAATCTGAGGTAGAAAGACAGCATTTTAGAGTGTGTAAATATGAATTTAAAACACAGAATTAATCTACCTTTGGCATCAAATGTATTGAACTGAACTTGCCTTGTGTTAAGTTCCTCAGAATACAGTTCACTTCCTTTTCATCCCATTAATTTGTTTCATTTTGCAAGATGATAGATGAGCTCACCACTGAAATCCTTTCATTTTTAAATTTGTTTTGCAGACATTGCAACAAATCCTGTAGGCAAAGTTACACTTTCTTTTAAAACATATTTTCTTTGCAGGACTTTTTAATAAGCAATGACCTTAATATTCTCACTGTACAAACAGCAGCAATAAGTAATTGAACATTTTTGTGATAAATATATTTCAGTACACAACAACCAAGTCTGACATATGCATGTTATAAAATACAATATTTACCAGGTGTCCTTGTTGATGATAATTGTCACAATTATGGATGTAACGCATGTCCTTCTTTAAGCTGGGATCCTTCCTCTTCAAAGCTACTTGTGTCCTGCAGCCCAGGTTACAATACAATGTTAAAGTCTTTTATAATATTCATTTCATAATACTTAATACAGTTTGTTTAGAATTAAAAGCAATAATACATACCGAGCACAAGATTTACGATGCAGTTCAGTGTCCAGGCTGTTTGAAGAAAAGAAAGATATACATTAAAATATGAATTTTAAACTTATTTAGCACAATATATACATATATGTAGCCTATATTTAACAAGGTTCAACATTTCACAATACTTTTAGCCTGCATGTTTGTATGTCCTTCATAAATAACACCTGATCTTTAATCTATGGATTATTAAAATATGTTTTGGCTTTGAAAGGTTTTAATAATACCCTTAGCAATTATTACTATAGCGCGTGCATAGACTCGGGCGGGCGCGAGCGCGGCATGTTCCCTTGAGGTTTTAATGCAGACTAGCCGGCGTGTACACTTCTTTACAGAGTTTAGCCCGAGTTAAACTGGGCTAAACTCACACACGAGCAAGCTGGAAGTACTCGTTTGTTCAAGGTTGGAGATAAAAACTGCACGAAAGCGGAAATCGGCTCATATGAAGTTACCATTAAAAGAGCGTGCACGCGCTTCACGCTGCCTCTCGGAGCTCGCCTTCAAATAACGCATCTGTTTTATTGTTATTGATGTTTTAATTAATACTGACAAACAAATAAAGCGAAACTGTAACTTATTTCGAACAAAAAGCAGAGCAAAGTCAGCTTGACACAGATTCCTGAACCGAAGGCTGACGACAGAAATCCATCAGAAAGTTACAAGCACAGTATTAATCCATACTAACGTTACCCCTTATTCAGTCTGTCACCATATAAGACAAGGGAAGAGAAACATTACCCCGTAATACAAAATATTTAATTATTATAGTTTTAGAAGAGTAATAACGTACCTGAATGCTGGAGCTGCAAAAGCGGAGTTCTCCTTTTCAAAAATTAACCGTCACTCTCTCTCCAGGCTCGTCACCACCAGTCCACAAATGAATGACGTCACCAGAGGGCTTTTTCATGATTATTAGTTTAAAAGAATTTATTAAACCATAACAACAAACTGTACAGTCTGAATAAACTGGTTATTTAATTAATTTCACAAAATAATTTGTCAAAAAATTTAAATATTAAGCATATATAAATATTAGTTATATGGTAATGTACAAACCTGCATGAAACAAAAATCCCATCATACATTGATCAGGTTTTTAACCATAGCAGTCATTTTATTAGGTTTTGACTCAAAAAGATTTGTCTCTCTGTGTTATAGCTTATTATTATTTATAATCTTTACTATATAATTATGTCATAAATCTCACATTATAGAACCATTTTAATCAAAAAGGTTCTTTGCACTCAAAGGGTTCTAAATAGAACCATTTTTTGGGTAAAAGGTTCTACTGGCCAAGTATAGAACCCTAGGGTTCTATATAGAACCTCAAGGAACCTTTTTTTTTAAGAGTGTAGGGAAATCAATTTAGGGTTATTCACCACATATATTAAAGAAACCTACTGTTAACCAGGTTATGGATTTCTACTGTAGCATTTTTATAGCTTTTTTTACCATTAAAATCACTGACATTTTTACAGTTCAGTATTTTAACTTTATACAAACTGCATCTTTTACACTGCAGAACTTGCACTTCTTGAAACTCCCTTTTTTTTAGTTCTATGATCCCTAAAAGTTCTATCCATAAATATGAATGTGACGATGAACTGATATAAACGGCAGAGGGTCAATGTCATATCGAGCCCTTTTTAATGCACCTCTACCGTCTCACCCAAAGAAATGATTAAAGTGTTTCCCCGTTCGAAATGGAATGAGATCTTAAAAATAGACATCCTTAACTGCCGAGGGAGAGTCGAGCCCTTAGAGCCATTACAGACTTTTGCTTACTGTCCCAGAGGACGGCAAGTAGCGGTGCATGCTGTGTGAAAATGATTTGCAATCATGCACTCGGTGGTAGATCTCATCCTGAAGTCTGCATACTTACACTCCCAAATAGCTGCTCATATTTTTGTCCATTGTATAAATACCTGGAAGGGGAATACCAGCAGACTGTAGCGCAATGTTTTAAGACCCAAATCTCATTATATCTCACTATTTATTCTAAACCAAACTGTATTTAGGATTTATTTTTTGTATCATTTCCAAACAAAAGATTTGCTGAATGATGCTATGTGGCCTTTAAATCCTAAGTCATATTAACTATTGTCCACTAATATGCACTGCATTGTAGGTCATATTAAAACGTTTACAGTAACTTGCAGTAACTGCATATTTAGAATGATGATCTGACACCTCATTTTACAGATCCCCCTCCTCAACTGCCCTCCTCCCCCGTGCGCTGGTCACTTTCACTTTCTTCCGCGACTCCCCAACCCTCTTCACTTTCGTCTGCGACACCCACACCCCCCGCTCTTCACTTTCGTCTGTGACACCCAGGGCCGGATTAACCAATGGGCACTATGGGCACAGGCCCAGGGGCCCGTGATCACCTGGGGCCCCTGCGAGGGGGAAAAAAATGCAGATTTTGGAGTGTTTATTTTTTGCTAACTGCAAATAGCGCACCTCGTTAATTCCCACCCATCACTGTTTGATTGACAGAGACAACATCACTAAAGAGCGCAATTAATAGCAGCGTTGGTGGTGTAGCTCATAAAACGCATGGCAATGTTTTAACACGATCGACCATGAACCTGGTTAAAATCCAGCGTCTGATGAACATGTTCTTCTTTTTCCACCTTTGTTCATCACGAGGGAGACAAGTAGGAATCATTAATAAGTGTGTGTATTATGGAAGACTCAGATTCATAGAACTGGATTGGAGAGGTGTTATATCCAAATCAAATGCATTATAAGTTTGTAGAAGTTATACATTAAAAAATACCCTTAAATATATATTTTAGTATTGCTTCAGTGAACTTGAACAAGTATATTAAATCCATTAATTTTCACTAGTTTTATTAGTATTTTTTTTTCAAAGTATGATTTAAATGCTTTAAAAATAAGTTAAATCTTTGTAGACTATAAATATATGTACTGTATATCATTTATTTAAATATGTGGGCAATACATTATAGAATAATTTTATTAATCTTATTTTTTAATTCAACTATAGGGGTGCGGTCAGGTAATGGACCCTACAAGACATTGTGCCCAGGGGCCTCTGAATTCTTAATCCGGGCCTGGCGACACCTCTCCATCCTCGGGTAACATGCCGGATCCGTTACCCCGATCTGTTCCGGGACTTCACAAATCACAAATTAAGCACTGCCCAAATCTCATTATGACTCACTATTCATTCAAAAGCCAAACTACATTTAGGATTTCTTTCCAAGCACAAGATTTGCTGAATGATTCTACATGGCCTTTAAATCCAAGTCAATATTGCAGTTATTTACTGCAAATGCCCGGTAAAATACCATTCATTCTTTACAGTTCAATACTGTAATATGTATTATTGTATTTAGGATTTCTTTCCAAGCAAAAAATTTGCTGAATGATGCTATGTGGCCTTTAAATCAAAGTAAAATTTACAGTGATTTACTGCAAAAAGCCCAGTATAATACCACATACAATCTTTACAGTTCACTACTGTAATATGCACTGCATTGTGGGTATTTTAAAAACTTTTAAAGTAACTTACTGCATATTAGGAATTTGCGGTATTCTACTGTAATCAAACTGCTGTAGTTAGACAAAAACGAGACAGTTGATGAAACAATTAGTTTTTCGAAATGTATTAAATTCAATAGTAAATACTAAAGATAAAGGTTTTGTATTGCTAGTGTAAAATGTAAATAAATTACAGTAAAACTAGTCCTACTGTAAAATAAAAAGATGTTAAAGGGCATATTACCATAAAAAGAAATTGCGGTAAGGCTATTTACTGGGAAAAAAAGAATTTGTGGTAGGGTCCTGCTACTGCAAAACACATTTACAGGTAAGTTACTGTAATGGGGCAGTTATGGTAACCTGCAGGCAACAGTGCTGCCAGTAAAATACAACAAAGTGTCTAACAGTGTAGCGCAGTGTTTTAAGACCCAAATCAAAGCCAAACTGTATTTAGGATTTCTTTCAAAGCGAAAGATTTGCTGAATGATGCTATGTGGCCTTTAAATCCAAGTCTCATAAAAAAAGTCATCTAAGCAGAGTTACAAGATGATTTATTATGAACGATTAAAGCCAGAAAGAGAAAGGAATCATTCTTTGCTCTCTAGAGTCCGTGTAGATTCGTACTCAGCACTCTTGCGAGTCTCAAATCAGCCTGGATATTAGCTCATGCTGCACAATGCTCGTGAATTAAGCACTCGTCCTTGTAGAAGCTGAGACTCGGGGTCATACACCAGGAGACCTGGCTCACCGCTGGCCGTATCTTCTCCTCAGCAGTGATTAATGTGCTAATTAGAGCTGGACAGTCGCCAGCACGAGCACGGCATGATGGCAGAGCGGGTGGTTCATGAAGACGAAGGATCCTGAGGGGTACAACAGGTGAAGGCAGAGGCGATCCTTCACACATCCTGCAGCTCAGACTGTAGCAGCAAACCGACTGATGTGAGGGGGGAAATGATGGTATGTAACATGGGATCAGTCTGTTTGTGATGATAAGTGAGCAATATTTGACAGTCGGATATGGCTTTGTCCATCTGTTAGATATTTCAGCTTGCGCGACTCGTAAACACAGAGTTAGAGATGGGTTATGAAATGCTCACTTTGTGCTTGTTTGTCGGTGAATCACTTGTGTTTTTCAGTATTAGGCCCATGTGTGATGTGATTAGCTGTTCTAGTAGAGTCATGAACGGATGTGAGGGAGAATGTTAGCAAAGGCATTTATTGTTTGATTTATGCTCATACATTTTTTTGTGGTCGTAGTTAGTCATAATGGGTTGAATCTGTGCTGTTTTAGTATCGTTTGTGTGTTTTGTAGTGTTCATTAATATTTTGAATTAGCTTTTATTTTTATAGATTGATTTCTGAGTAAATGTTTTGTAGGACTGCATCGACAGGACTTCTTAACTGACGGTTTTAATAACTATTGGCCGATTCCAGCATATATATATATATATAT
>CAIGQQ010004325.1:1044174-1055279 GCA_903798035.1 Danio albolineatus
GAGAGAGAGAGAGAGAGAGAGAGAGAGAGAGAGAGACACCCACAATTCACTGAGCTAGACAATAAAACACAGCTTCAGTATTTACTGGGAGAAAAAAACTGACTGTATTCTTCTAGCAGCACAATACATTAACGCCTGTCACAAAAAGAGAGAGGAGACCAATAAAAACATCAGTGATGCGCTTGCAAACGCACACACACACACACATCTAAATGATTATAATTGAATCATTGTAAATATCCTGATTATTTTTTATTACTGTTTTATCCTACAATGTTGATTGTTAAATGTACAGTGTTTTCTGATCTATTATTATTTTTATTAATATAAATGAATAATATGATATATATGAATGATATAATATATTGAATAATAATATGATATATTGAATAATAATATGATATATTGAATAATAATATGATATATATGAATGATATGACTTATTAAATAATAATATGATATACTGAATAATAATATGATATATTGAATAATAATATGATATATTGTATAATAATATATGTATATATCTTAAAAAAAAATTCTTCTACTATTTACTGTGGGTTTTATTTATTTTTTATTACATATGTATGTTCTTTTATTTTTGTTAACTTTATAACTGCTTTGGCAATACATTTGTAATAATTGTCATGCCAATAAAGCAACTATTGAATTGAATTGAATTGAATTGAATTGAATTGAATTGAATTGAATTGAGAGAGAGAGAGAGAGAGAGAGAGAGTACGTCATTTATTTCAGTTAGTAGCCTAGACAGCAGTTGTGATTTTTCAGTTCTAGTTTTTCTATTTATTATTTATATTTCATTTTATTTCAGCTTCATTTTTCAGTTACTAAAAATAATTTAATAGATTTAATTAACGATAAAATTTTAAACAACTTGAGAGAAGTACGTAATTTCTAAATAAATTAAGTATTTGGATCCAAAAAAAAACAAAACAATACGACACACAAACTCTTAAAATTCACTACACACTCTAAGGGGATTTTCAAACGGCACTTAACCACAAATTATCTACGCTATCAACCCTGCTTTTAACCCCTGGTAAATGAACGTTTCAGAAGCAATTTTAGCACCACTTTTGCTCTCTTAACATTGCTGTGCCAAAATTATAGTGGAAAACGATGCGGTGTTAGAAGATTAATTGTTCATCCTACAGTAGGTAAAATTATTTCACCACAGGGTTAACTATGACAAGCGTGAAAACCCCTAACAATACATGCTTTGGATAAAAGTCAGTGTTTACAGCAGCGACATTTCAGAAAGCAACTTTATTCATGATTTAAACAGTCCTAGCACGTATAAATCTCTCTCTAAATTCAATGCTTTGTTGTTCCTGCGTTTCAAGGTGCTTTGGTAAACAAAAGATCTGCTTTTTGTGAACAGCCAGTGTTGTTTTGTAATATCGAAAGAGAAAGGGTTCAATCTAGGTCTTACTCTAATATATTAATCCATCCATTGTGGAATATTGGGGGATACGGCATTATCCCCGGAACATATGTATGACAAAGGACCAATGCTTAATCTGACGTTCGTCATTATGGTGGAATGACAAGCAGAGAGATGCTATTTTATTTCAATTTTTTGGCACAAGTAGAAATTTAGCTCTCGGCTTGAATACGAATCCATTCACGTATTCTCTCAAAATAGCAGCTTTGTGTCGAAGCTTTTATGCAAGAGAAAAGCTGTATCTATTTCAAAGCAGTGAACGTGGCAGTCTGTCTGGGGGAGCAAACTGCCGCGTTCCCTGAGCCTGGATTAAGATAAAGTAGGACAAATGAAAAATAAAACTTGCTTAAAAGGCTCTAGACCCAGCTGTCCCTCTTTCTCCCTGTGTGGGATTATAAAGTAATGATGCTCCGTGGCAGCTTTCCCCTAATACATCTTTCCCTGTGCACTCTTATCTAAACCCTCTGAAGAGCTGTTAGGGGATTTCTTGAATGCACAATATTGTTGAACACAACGTTCTTGCTTTTTATCTCCCATATCTTGTACGTCTATTTCATGTAATGCGTGTCAAATTTTCAGCAGTTCCACTAGGAAACACAATTTGCGCCTGTATGACGCCAGCTTCTTTCTTCTTATTGATTATTCAATAACTTCTGAACGTCCGAAAGCGATGTTGAATGGGATGTTATCGGAAGTAAACACAAAAGACGTGGGGATTAACCCAGTCACCGTCTCTCTGGGTGGGTCGATTAGCTGAGTCTCGGTGTGGGGAATAACGTGGCGTGGGATTAGCCCACCTCTGGGATGGATTTATTTATGCGGCTGTGAAATGAACAATAACAACAACATCCTGTCTAGTCCACACATACTTCGGTCGTAACCCCTTCGCTGCCGTATAATTACACGTTAGCGGCTAACGTGAATTCGCATGTACTGCAATTGTCAGGCTGAAAGTGTAGGAGTGCTTCTTTAGCAGGTCTCCTCCCACTCACATTCACACACACACAACAGATGGCCACTTGTCAGAGCCGACACTGAATCTTCAGGTTAGAATGATTGTCCTTTTAAAGTGGACCTATTATGCAAAATTCACTTTTATAAAATAGATGCGTGTCCGCTGTGTGGTTAAACAACCAGCCAATAATGGTGAAAATCCCCCCAGTCCATTTTTTAGAATCTACATAAATCATTAACTATCTCCAAATGCACGGTTGCAGATTCCTCATTACTCTTATGTAAGTTTGCTCACTGTAGCAGCTAAAGATTTACAATATCTGTGCCAAAATTACAAATCTCCTGCTGCTGGATTAAACAAGCATAAGTTTCCAACTGACTGAAGATGCCACTGAGGATAGGGCTGCATGATATTGGAAAAATCTGATATTGAAACATTTAGTTTTGCTGCGATATATATTGTGATATAAAAAAACAAGCTCTATTTGTGAAAAATCATTCGTTTAGATTGGTTGGGATACTTTTGTAAGAATGTGAACCATGTATAAAAAATAAAATTGCAAGAATAATTAAAATAGAGCAAATAAAAAAGTAAATAAACAGTTCTCTATGGCTTTCTGGAAACAGTATTCAAATACAGAGATTTATTAATGTGAAATAAAACTGTATAGTTTAATTGTATTAATAAATCAGCACATTTTTCATTAAAGTTACAAATGTTTTATGTTATAATGCTCGATTTACACTCTCTTGAAATGGCTCTAAAACAGATGCAAAAGATAGTTTTACTCTGTTATAGTCATACGTTGCAATGACTCCACAAATCTCATTGCATATCTTGCGATGTGGATTCATTTACGGTGTGCTTCAGACTTATTCATTAATAAAACATGAAAAAATACATGCAGTGAACAAGAGTTTATTTATTATCTGACATTTTTATTATCAGACATTCAGCAGTAATATTATTGACTATACTTCAGCCACAATTTACAGTATAACTGTTTAAAAATCTGTCAAAAAAAAATATAAAAAATGAATAACAATAATATACAAAAATTCTTTGTGATATATAAGTGGCGCGATGGAGAAGTGGGTAGTGCTGTCGCCTCCCATCCACTGCGTAGAACATATGCTGGATAAGTTAGTGGTTCATTCCGCTGTGGCGAGCCCAGATTAATAAAGGGACTAAGTCGAAAAGAAAATAAATGAATGATTTGTGATATAGAAAAATGTTTCTAAAAGAGAATTTTTTCTCTCTCAATAAAATAGTGCTTTACCCTCTTCTTCTTCGATGCTCTAACAACAAAGCACAACATCCTGTAACCAACTGAAAGCTGATCTAAATTTCAACGCAGAGCTCATCAATTATGTGCCTGTGCAGGTCCAAACGCTTACACATTGCTTAATATACACAGGATGTACAGCAATACACAAATATATTTACATATGAAAAAAGAATTAAAGGATTAAAATGTTACAAAAGTTATTATTTTCAATAGATGTATATAATTTCTATTTATCTAATTTTATTTTTCTATTTATCTATCTGTTCTATAGATTCTATAAATGTATACATAAATATAAAAACCACTACCTCCATGCCTTCTTCATGTTTTTTTTTTCTTCAGTTTATTCATGACAATTTGCATTTTTATAATGTTATTATTATTTTATTAGTATTATTTATTATATGCATATTTGTGTTCGTCTTAACAAAAACAAGTTTAGATTTGTCCACCTGTCAGGTTTGGAGACGTGTGCATCACCACATGGGGCATAAGAATAGGATGCGTGTTTGAATATAACTTTTTTGACCACACTTCGTTATTATTGTTCATTTATTCATTGCTGGAAATTAGAACTGAGTTTAGAAATAGTTTTGAAACAAATCTTTGCACTTAACAAACGAAATGTATGCGAATGGATGTCTTCAGTGGAGTGCGTACGACACCGTTTCCTTACTCCATGAAAGTAAAGGAGTAAAGTAAAGAGTAAATGTAAAGTAAAGAGAAAGTAAAGAGGCTGAATGGAGGAGGCCTATTCTTTATCCTTGTGCAGCTGGTCTGTTTAACTGTTATCTTGCTAATGAAGCATTTAGTATTTCCACTTTCCAAAGTCCGCCATGCAAATAGCAAATGTGTCATAGAGCGAGGCAACTAACTCTTAAAGGCAATAGGAGATGAGACTCTGATTGGTTTAATCCCTGTTATACTCAAAACACACCCATAACTCATTAAGAGAATAAACACAACCCTGTTAGATCACTTGCCAGGGCGCAGAGCATATTTTTCTGTCCTTAAAATAGCAAAAGTGGATTCAGATACGCCCTTGCACTTTAGATTTTGCGCCTTGATCATTAAAATAAAGCCCAGTGTGTCTAATAATATGTTGCAGATTCTACATGTAGCAATATTCCACATGAGGGTCATGTGACCTCTACATCTTTCCTCAAATACCAGTGAGCTTTGGATCAGATCATAAACATAATTAGAACAAATTAAAAAGATGCTATCGGATCGGTTTGTGGTTTCAAATACTCGCCGATACTGATGCCAGAATAGTTGCTCTATCGGCGAGTATTTTTGATAGTATCGGTATCGGAACAACCGTAGTTGTTTCTGAAGTATCAGAATAACACAGAGAACTCCGCCCTCTTCCGGAAAACACAAAAATCATGTGTTTTTGCTTATTCTCAAGCTATAATAAATGATCTGTGGGGTATTTTGAGCTGAAACTTCGCAGACAGATTCTTGGGAAAGAGGAGATTTATATTACATCTTGTGAAAAGGAGTATAATATATCCCCTTTGAGACCAGACTCTGAGTCACAACGGGTGATTGTGTTTTGGGTCTCTGTAGTGGGGGATGCAAATGAGCTGCCGTGTGTAAGGAAAGAGAGCGAGCGCGTGGTGAGTCAGTGGTGGCCTATTAATAATGTACATCCCAACAGGCTTGTCATTTACAATCATTCCATGATCTCTACAGGAGGGCAGAGAAGAAAGACTTCTGGCCTTTTGAAATGAGCCCAACCTGGGTGAGATATTCAGCTTGGCAAATGTCCTTTCACTGCTGTAATTCAAAAGCACGAGTTTGTTTGAATGTGATCATATTTCGATCGGAGCACCGCTTTTGGGCGCTGTGATGAATGTGTTTAGCTCATATTCACTGCAGGGGTTTCTTTTGGCTTCATGTATAACAGCTTAAAAGGCAAACTCAATGAAATGGGGATGTTCTGATGAATAGTTGCTTATTTGAAAGCAGCGGCTGTGTCCTAGACCCAAGACCTAGACGGTTTGTAATAGCTGAAGAGAAAGCATTTCCCGAAACTTTCGTTGACTGATGACTCGATGATTCAGGGAAATGGATGAATAATGAAGAATAATAATGCATAATAGAGAGCTGACAGGGATAAATGTTGGCTGTTTGGTCCATTAAAAGCCTTAAGAGATGTGGATATTATTATTTATATATCATAATTATTTTTCAGCTTATAAACGTTCATACATTAGAATGTGTGTGTTTGATGCTACCGTTCATGTTTATCTTGACTTACAGAAGACATGCACCAAAAGTCATTCAGTGTAACAGTAGTTTATTTACCAAAATTATTTTGCAGGGCATATTAAGATTAAGAATTTTATGATGTTGTGTTAAATGTCAAATATACTAATTAACAGTCATTTTAAATCTTTTAAAGTCATTAAAAGCTGTATCATTTTGTCAGGTAGTTTTTATAAAATAGTTATAATAATAAATATAAAATAAATGATATATTTTTGTAACAATTGAGAAATATTATGTTGTTTCAGAAATGAATAAATAATGAAGAATAATAATGTATAATAGAGAGCTGACGGGGATGAATATGTTTGCTGTTTGGTGCAGTAAAAGCCTTTAAGAGATGTGGATATTATTATTTATACAGTGCATCCTGAAAGTATTCATAGCGCTTCACTTTTTCAATTTTTTTTATGTTAAAGCCTTATTCCAAAATTGATTAAATTAATTTATTTCCTCAAAATTCTACACACAATACCCCATAATGACAATGTGAATTATTTTTTTTAAATGGTTGCAAATTTATTAAAAATTAAAAACCTGAAAAATCTGATGTACATAAGTATTCACAGCCTTTGCTCAATATTTTGTTGATGCACCTTTGGTAGCAACAGCCTCAAGTCTTTTTGAATATGAAGCCACAAGCTTTGGCACACCTGTCTTTGGGAATTTGGTGTACTGCCATTTTCAGATCTCTCCAGAGATGTTCAATAGGATTTAGGTCTGGGCTTTGGCTGGGCCACTCAAGGACATTCGCAGAGTTGTTGTGAAGCCACTCCATTCATATTTTGGCTGTGTGCTTTGGGTCATTGTCCTGCTGGAAGATGAGCCGTCGTCTCAGTCTGAGCACTCTGAAGCAGGTTTCATTCATGATGTCTCTGTACATTGCTGCATTCATCTTTCCCTCTATCCTGACTAGTCTTCCAGTTCCTGCTGCTGAAAAACATCCCTACAGCATGATGCTGCCACCACCATACTTCACTGTAGAGATGGTATTAGCCTGGTGATTAGCGGTGCCTGGTTTTCTCCAAACGTAATGCCTGGCATTTACTCCAAAGAGTTCAATTGTAGTCTCATCAGACCAGAGAATTTTGTTTCAGATGCCTTTTGGCAAATTCCAGGTGGGCTACTATGTGCCCTTTACCAAGAAGTGGCTTCCGTCTGACCACTCTACCATACAGGCCTGATTGTTGGATTGCTGCACATATGGTTGTCCTTCTATAAGGTTCTCCTCTCTCCACAGAAGAACACTGGAGCTTGAACAGAGTGACCTTCGGGTTATTGATCACCTCCCTGACTACGGCCCTTCTCCCCCGATCCCTCAGCTTAGATGTCCTTGTGGTTCCAAACATCTGCTCTTACGGATGATGGAGGCCACTGTGCTCATTTGAACTTTCAGAGCAGCAGAAATTTTTCTGTAACCGTTCCCAGCCTTGTGCCTCGAGACAATCATGTCTCAGAGGTCTACAGACAATTCCTTTGTCTTCATGCTTGGTTTGTGCTTTGACATGCACTGTCAACCCTGGCACCTTATATAGACAGGTGTATATCTTTTCAAATCATGTTCAATCAACTGACTTTACCATAGGTGAACTCCAATTAAGCTGATAAAACATCTCAAGAATGATCAGTGGAAACAGAATGTACCTGAGCTCAATTTAGAGCTTCACGGCAAAGGCTGTGAATACTTATGTACCTGTGATTATTCAGGTTTTTTATTTTTAATAAATCTGCAACAAGTTCAAAAAATCTTTTCTCACATTGTCATTATTGGGGTTATTATGTATGGAGTTATGAGGAAGTAAATTAATTTAATCCATTTTGGAACAAGGCTGTAACATAAAAAATTTGAAAAAAATGAAGCGCTATGAATGCTTTCAGGATGCACTGTATAAAATAATTATTTATTAGCTTTCATGCATTTCATAAATGTTCATACATTAGAATGTGTGTGTTTAAGACTATCATCCCATTTGTTCTTGACTTACAAAAGAGGTGCACTAAAATGTAATTTGGTTGAACAGTAGTTTATTTACCAAAATTATTTTGTCAGGTATATTATGATTAAGAATTTGATGTTGTAATAATATACATCCAAATAACAGTCATTTTAAATGCTTTAATATCTTTATACACTGTCTTTCAAATAAGTCTTTATACACTGTCTTTTCTTTATCAATTAGTTATCGTGTAGTTTTATAAAATAATAATAGCTATAAAATACGTTATGTATTTTTGTAACAATTCAGAATTGTCTATGTTGTTTCATTAGTACATAAATATTTGTTACATTTTAACTAATATTTTGATATTTTATTTTCACAAAAAACTGAATTTGATATTTCAAACATTAATTTTTAACACTACCAGCTTGTTATATGTTAGTTTTTAATACTAAATAACTAGTAAATGACATTTGATGTGGACACCAATCCGACCCTTGACTATGTTGTTGGATTATTAATATTTTAAACTGGCTTTTAATATTTTATATGGATTAAATGTTTGGTTTTAATGTATTTCAGTTTTAGTAAATGTACTACCTAAATTACTGGGGTAGTTCTTCTAAAAAATTTACTCACTGTTTACTCTATTTACTCATTATTTACCCCTCAAGTGGTTCCGAACATTTTGTGAGCTTTCTTCTGTTAAACACAAAAGATATTTTGAAGAAAGCTGAAAACCTGTAACCATCGACTTCCATACAAGGAAAAACAAATACACTACCTGACAAAAGTCTTGTTTCTTATCTGAGTTATTGGAGCAAAAAATAATAACTTGACTTCTAGTTGATTATTTGGAATTTTTCGATGAATCATCTGTTGAACTGCATCCCAATCATCATAAATACTGCAGAAGACCTATTGGAACCTACATGGTTCCAAGACCATACCAAGATTCTCACAGAAATCAGTCAAGTTTGGTGAAGGAAAAGTCATGGTTTGGGGTTACATTCAGTAAGGGGAGCACGAGAGATCTGCAAAGTGGATGGCAACATCAACAGCCGAAGTGTCAACACATTTGTGCTGCCCATTACATTACAAACTACAGGAGAGGACAAATTCTTCAGCAAAATAGTGCTTCTTCCAATACTTCAGCCATCACATTAAAGTTCCTGACAGCACAGAAGGCCAAGGTGCTCTAGGATTGGTCAGCCCAGTCACCAGACATGAACATTATTGAGCATGTCTGGGGTAAGATGGAGGAGGCATTGAAGACTAATCCAAAGAATCTCGATGAAGTCTGGGAGTCCTGCAAGAACGCTTTCTTTGCCATTACAGATGACTTTATTAATAAGTTATTTGAGTCATTGCAGAGATGTATGGATGCAGTCCTCTAATCATACACAATATTCATTCTTTTTCCACTGCACCATGACTTTATATTCTATACTGCACATTATTTCTGTTAAGTGACAAGACTTTTGTCTAAGCAAAGTCAGACCTTACTGTTCTAATTAAATAAATAGAATTCAAGGCATGATCATATTTTATTTTGGTAAAATAAGCATCATCTAGAGGCCTTTGTCTTTCATATAAGCCACTTCTGATACCAAATGATCAACTAGAAGTCGAGTTATTATTTGTTGTTCCTAAAACTTGGATATGCAGCAAGTCTTTTGTCAGGTAGTGTACTATGAAAGTGAATGGTTACTGGTTTCCAACATTTTTCATAATATATTCTTTTGTGCTCAACAGAAGAAAGAAACACTTTTTGACAATTTTTGGGTGAACTATCCCTTTCGATGTTGAAATGTTGCTTTAGCAATTAACTGAAATGTAATGTGTAGTTTAAGTTCTATGCAGATTACGTCAGCTTTATTTAAATGAATGAAAATGATTTATTTAAATGAATGAAAATGATTTTTAATAGTATTTTAATAGTTAGTAACTCTACTGTGGTTTAAGATGTATAAACCTGAAGTGAAACATTTATAATTGAGTTTATATTGATTTGTGTAGTGCAATGTCAGTATCTAAGCGAGGGCACAAAAGCGGAATGAGCGGTGAAGGGTTTTTATCTGCGATTCTCTAGATAAGACACACAAACTCAGCAAGCTCAGGCAGCACAGAGCACAATAAGAGTCAAGCAGAGATGAGCACAGCATCACACAGACAACACACTGGAGCACCAGACAAATGGGCATGGCTGTGAGCAAGGTGAAGGCTTGAAGCATGCCATTGATGAAGTGCGTGATGAGATCTTAAGCACTGAACTGGACTGACCACTAACAACAGGACCCAGAAACACATCTCAAAATAAATAGGCAAGAATGTGAGGAAGGAGAGCAGACAAAGACCAGGCAAACAAAATTAATGAGAGGTTGTGACCAAGAGAAACAAAAAGGTGGGACCAGCGGAATGTCCTTGTAATGCTGTATATCTAGGCTGACACGTCATCCTGTCCTCTAACCCATACAACCATAAAGGTCATTTGTCACTTTCTTGAAATACTGTATAACCCATAGGAGCATTTACTGAAATAGCACACCTGCTGGGAGTAAGACAGAATGTATTATGCCCTTTCATCTACTGTACTTAAAATTCTGGTATTTGTGTAGCTCAGCTGTAGATCATTGTGTTATATTATTGTAACAATCGTGGACTTGATCTCAGAGGACACACATACAGTATGTGTAGCGTAAATAAACTAAAGGAAAAAAAACAGCTTCCAAGCCTCTACAAACAGTGTAAGGGTATGAATCATTTTCTGAATGGGGAAACTATAATAGTGCTTAAAGTACTGTCTAAAAAGATCCTGCACTTAGATTGGTGAAGCCACTCATTTACATCATAATTTGATTACATCATTCATGCTGGTCATTAATAATGTAATTTCATTATGACACATGTAGCACAACACTGTTATTATTTTTATACCAGCTTGAGGGCACTTAAACCTAAAACACAACTATAGGTCACAGGAATCAAATTCAGTTTCTGGAGACCCGCAGCTCCGCACAGTTTAGCTCCAACCCTAAATAAACACGCCCGATCAAACTAATTGAGTCCTTTAGGCTTGTTTGAAACCTACAGGTAAGCTTGTTGAAATAAGGTTGGAGGTAAACCGAGTTTGACACTCTTTGTATATGTCATAATAAGTTGCTTGCCCTAAGCACCCCCCCC
>CAIGQQ010004325.1:1055379-1068549 GCA_903798035.1 Danio albolineatus
CCCCCCCCCCCCCCCCCCCCCACACACACACACACACACACACAAACACACAAGAGAAGGGTTTTCATGAAAAGGGGAGTATCTACATGTACGTGCACTACAACTGATTTTCACAGCATCGACGCAGACGCAGGGGAGAAAGACAGTGACTATGTTTACATGGACATCAGTAATTGAATAATTTGCCTTCATGTGAATAAGACAATCATACGAGAAGGTTGTTTATATGAGTTGATTTATGAATGCTCCTTTCATGATCCCGTTTTACACGTTATAGCACACAATTTGATTAACGTCCTCTCATCAACACGCTATCCACATTTCCTCGTTTCATGTAATTTCGGGTGCTTCATTCTTAATTTGTCGACTTTAACTGCAGTTTAGCCCTTTTACTTTCATTCAGGAACATTTCATGCATGTCCCCCATGACAAACAAGATAATGGATGCAAGGAACTGCTGGAAGAGTGTTGTTGTGAAGTTTTTGATACCGCACGCTGAATGACAGAAAACAAACCTTCCATATTTCTCTGTAACTTAGATGCACTCCAGAGAATAGCATCAAACAGCCGTGTGTGCATAGACTATTCTGTCACAAAATGTGGCAAAAATCCTACACAAGGGTAATAGATTACATTCGGAGAGCAGCATTTACAGCGGATCTTTCAGTCCATAATATCTTAGTGATATTAATGTACTGTAAACTTAGTAACTAAATAATTTGGACTAAGGTATGTCTTTAAAATCTGAAAGTGTCCTGCTGGCGATACTAATTAACTTTGCCACCTGAATAAACATAAACAAAGAAAACTGATCGCTCACTTACCAAATCTGTAAAGACAGGACAATCAACACCAACTGGAACTGTGTCTTATATTTAAAAAAGGAGGCGAGTGGCAAATACGGATTTCACTATTTGAAAAGCTCTTGGGGTAAACATGTTCCTTACAAACATATTTCTGTCATGTGTTAACAGACCACTGTAATCCACACATGAGTCCAGCTGCGCTCTCATAGCATAACACTGACGGCCCATGTCTCCAAACAAATCTTCTTGCTGTGAGGCTAGAGTGCTACCCCCTGTGCCACTGTGCTCCCCCTTCGAACCAAGTTTTTCTCTTGAATTAATGCTGAAAGCTCAACAACGTCACATTGTACCCATTGTATACAGACAGTCAGTCTTCACGCTGGAATTTACACTAGAATCTCATTGCCTTGACGAAGCTTCTAAATTTGTTTTCAAACCAGAAAAACGAATTTGCTCGAAATAATGCAAAAACAACCAACTTTCACTTTTTAGTGAAATATATGTGTCCTAATAGTGTTTTTAGCAGCTTGGGACACATATATGACTGTCAACATCTCAAAAAATATTTTGATGTTTCGTGACCCTTTAAGTACTCATTTCATCTTTGGAACACAATTAAGATGTTTTTGATTGACTCTAAGAGCTCTCTGATCTTCCATAGACAGAAATGTTCCCAAAATGTCCAGTGGTTCAATTGTAATCATACAAAGCTCCAAGCTCCACCGTTGGGCTTCGATGTCTTGTTATTGAGGTTGGAAGAGAGTGCTAGTTATTTACTCATAGTTCCTACAATCCCTGCTGGTGCTGGGACTCTAACCTCAGACAGTTAGATCACAGGTACAAGTCTAACCATTAGCTAATTAGCCAAAGCTAATTACAGTTGAACCACTCAAGCCACATAAATGGTTTTGACAATGCTTTAGTTGCCAGGGCTGCATGGCGGCTCAATGTAGACTAAACTATATGAAAGTGAGTGAGTGAGTGATTGATTGATTGATTGATTGATTGATTGATTGATTGATTGATTTTGATTTTGATTTTGATTTTGATTTTGATTTTGATTCTGATTCTGATTCTGATTCCTCTTTTGGACTTTGAACATCTCAAGACCATTACTGCAGGGCTCGAAATTAACATTTATGCTTGGTGCAAGCTGTATGCTTGATAGCATACAGGTATGTCCCCTGAAGGCAGAAAGCATTGACTGAATGATTGACAGCTGATATTAACAAGTCCAATCGCATTTATTTCTAGATCAGTGTGCCAATCAGAAGAGCTTGAAGGCGGGGCAAATATTGCAGGGTTTGTTTACTGTGGAAAGTTAACATGACAACTGTTTTAAACTATTCCCAAGCGCTGCGTTTCACATTTTTAGGTGCAAAGATGCATTTTGCGTGAACGTCTCCTGAATCTGTGCATGCAGTGAACATTTCGCTGTGAAAACTGTCGCATAGTAACAATTTTATGGACAAATGCTCCCAAATATATTTTGAGGTCACATAGATAAAATTTCGGGTACATTTGGTAGAAATTTCAAGCCCTGTACTGTATCTAGAGGATGAGGGAGCGTTTGGGTTTCATTTAAAACATCTTAATTTATGTTCTGAATATGAATGAAGGTCTCAAGGGTTTGGAACAAAATGCAGGTGAGTAATTAATTTTATTTATCTTTTTATTTTTTGGATGAACTAACCCTTTAAGAACCTTTTGTACTTAACCTTTTAAAAAGAAGTGAAGTTTCATAAATGTTTGTTTCTATATACAACCACTTTACACCAATAAAGAACCTTATATTTTCTTAATAATACCATAATTCTAAATTGTTCACAGGGACTCCATAGATTCCTGTATTGACCTGTGCTGCATTGATAAGTCAGTAAAAGATTTTTAGGAAATTGGCATTTAAATTTCGCAGTGATCGCAATTTATGACCTAGGCATATGCATTTATTACACTTGATTTAAACCTAATTCATTTTTAGATCCAGCCAACATAAATGGAAGAAGTTGATGCAGATTTATTTCTGTACATAACTTCAGCAGCTATAAAGTAATTGGCTTGTGCAGCATATGTAGGGAATGATGATGATGGTGATGATGATGACTTTGCATGGTCTGCTCGGTGGAAGGAAGCCAAGCAGAATTAAGAGAATGACCATAATGTTTTGTGCCGGTCACGTGACCCAGCCGCGCTTTCAGCTGTAGCTAATGAGTCTCTCGGCTCATGTCACTCACCCCACAGTTGATTAAAAATCACACTGCTTCCCCTGCATCGTGCAGGATGAGAGGGGGAAAGAATGTCTTCCCGAACACACCGCCAAAAGGGACGAACCCTGTCAGAGCCAAGCGCGTATCATTCTTTCCCATAACTAGGCATGTGGTATCGCCCAGGGCACTTACGAGCTTTGTGTGCGGGCTGGACGGCTCTAGGTAAACGGTGACACTATTTTACCCTCTCTTTTCTTAACCAGTGCTCATGAATAAAACATGGCCTCGTCTCCTGAAAAATGCAACATGCTGTGGGCTGTTTGGGAACAGCCTGTCCTTGTCCTTGCTTGTGCATATGCCTCCTGCGAGTTAAATTCTGTTCAGGAGGTGACGGGCCACCACGGTGGACTGCAGGGGAAAGAGAATGTATGCACACTGCCAATTTGCAAGCTCATGCATACATATGTGTATTACACTACTGTTGTTATGTTGCTGTTCGGGGGCCACCGGTCACCCTTGCATCGGCTGTCGTTATTGGGGTCAATCTGCACTGACTGGAGGGTGTCCATCAGGTGGGATTTGTGGGACAGATGCATTGGGCTCTTTTCTGCAACATCTGCGCTCTTTCTGTCATAAAGTGGGCTTTTATATGCCTGTGCTTTGTTTGTACACTGTCGGACTGGCCCGAGGGAGCGAGTGGACGCTCATTTAACTGTGACAGACAACTATGATGGAGTCAGCGGCTCTTTCGGCCAGTGTGGGGGGAAAGGACAACTGAATCATTTTATTGTCAGTTAGTTTAAAAAAAATAATCATTAGCTGTGGGGGATGAAATGTTTGTTTGCTTGGATGGTAGCTTTTCAAGTAAATGTCAAATCTGCTGTGGAAATGGCTTGTGGTTTTGGGGTGAATGTATTATTTTTATGACTGTATTTTGTGTTCAATTTGTCAATTATAAATTTGAACAAGGTTATCAATGGAAAATGTGCTTTAGCTCAAGAAAAAATAAATAAAACAACTGTTGTTTTTAGCTGGAATGAACACAAGAGGGGTAAAACACCAGCAACTTTTATTACCTTTAAATTAAATTATTGTTTCAGAGGCAAATTGTTGATTATTAAGACTTTTTTATGTGGTTCATTGAGCAATGCTATTTTAAGATCTTATTCCCCTTTACAGTAGTGCATGATTTGTTAAATAATGTGACATTATTGTGCCGTTTTGTGGTATTAAGTGTTTATCTCCTACTGTACTGTATGTGTAGTGAAGTAAATTTGCTCAGGAGCTCACCTTGTACATATTTGTACGTATTTGGTAACCTTCCATATTTCTCTGTAACTTAGATGCACTCCAGAAAATAGCATCAAACAGCCGTGTGTGTATAGACTACTCTGTCACAAAATGTGGCAAAAATCCTACACAAGGGTAATAGTCGCTACACGAGGGTAATAGTGTAGTGAAGTAAATTTGCTGAGGAGCTCACCTGGTACAGCACATCGTTGCACTAGAGCGTTCTAGTAAGTGATGTGTAAAGCAAGCAGTCTTTTTATATCTTTTTATGTCTGCTAAGGTAGGGTTTAATAAATGTGGTTCATTGTTAAAAGTGATAAAGCATTAGTTATTAGTAGGCCCACGCGGAATTTACATGTGCAGATTTCCGCAGATTTTTATATTGATGTAAATGGAATGGTAAATAATTCCACAGGTGTAAATGTGTGTAAATTTATATTTATCAGTTTTGTTTTTATTAGTATGAGTAATATTATTGACTAATATAAAATTGTTCATGTGATTTATTTACATTACAGTTCGTAAAGTAATAGTTTCTGTCTTTTAGTAGATCTATTATATGAAAGACTTGCTGTATTTACCAAATAAGTGGGTCTAATTGGATTCGCATTGTAAACATCAAATCAAGTTATTATTTATTATTTATTACTATATATTGCGTTTTTAGTTATGATACTCCCAAAATCATTCCGCATAAATCTGCAGATTTGAAAAAAAAAATTCAGCAGAAAAAAAAAAATCTGCAGATTCTGTCTGGCCGTAGTTATTAGCACCACTCATTTGATTTCTGAATTGCTGCAATATGTTAGGGTGACCAGTTGTACTCGATTTAAGGGGGACAGTCCCAGATTTTGGTGTTCTGTCCCCAACTTGAGCATTGGGATTGAAGCGCATTGAAAACACCCTGCAAAATACATGAAGAGCCATTACCATAAGAGCCATTTAGTGATTATTTTCATCAACAGAGGGTGATGTTAGTTACTCTGATTATTATCATTGGTTGGTGCCACTAATTTATCTGATCCTTGACCATACCTGTCAAACCTCCCGTTTTTACCAGGATTCTCCTGTATTTTACAGTGTTATCCCGCTATCATCCCGTAAAAGTGTCTTCCCGTATTTTCAGTCTTTCTCTGAAGGGTGGCAATAAACATTAAAGAGTTGATCCCAGGGGCCGCCCCTTGCTCTTAAATGTGAGTCAGTTCTGTGCTTTCAGTTTATTTAGGCATGAAACACTTTGAAATAAATATAAAAACGCCGGGATTCCCTTTCCTTTTCATTACAGGTGCCGTTGCTCCTCCTATGTAATCCTCAAAACAGTCATAAAGCGGTGCGTGACTGTCAGCTGACGCTCTCCATAGTGATAAACAGACGCTGTTTCCCAAACGGATTCTCTACATGCGATTTGAAGCTGAGTGAAAGTGGATACTGGGTTTTGGGTGCATGTTTGAACAGACATATACACATACAATAACATCTAAAAATGTCGGTCTTGGTGGGGTTTTTTTTTCAAACACAACTAACTTTATCCTTAATGAGCATAAAACGTTAGGAAAGCAATCGAATGCTGTCATTATAATGTTAGATGTGTGCATTGTTAAAGTGACACCTCTGTTATTTAATGCAATTAAACAAAAACATCTAATTAAATGAGATTCATTCATCGCTCTTTATTCAGAATGTGTGAGTTATACAGTGAGAAAAAGATTAATGAGATTTGATAACTTTTCTATTTCCTTATAATAGCTCATTTTAATAAGCTAAACTGTTTGCTAATGTATACTATTAAATTGTCTTTAGTAAATAATAATATATATTTTTAAATGACCGTTTAACTGTTTATTTACAATTAAACAGCTCCAGAAGGACATAATTAATATGATTTTGTTTTGTTTGTTTGTTTTTTGGGGGTGGGGGGGTTATGCCTTATTATGGTGGGCGTATCCCTTATAATTACATCCCAATGTTGACGGGTATGCCCTGGACAAGAGCAAGAGAGTCAACTGGGCTACAAGAAATCATCATATACAGTATTAAAATGACAGTATTTTAAAACAAAAATATACAAACTTTTACAAGAATATGTTGTCCCTGAGGGGCGCCACGGTGGTGCGTGAGTAGCACGTTCGCCTCACAGCAAGAAGGTCGCTGGTTCGATCCCCGGTTGGGGCAGGTCCCGGTTGGGCCAGTTGGCATTTCTGTGTGGAGTTTGCATGTTCTCCCCGTGGTTGCGTGGGTTTCCTCCGGGTGCTCCGGTTTCCCCCACAGTCCAAAGACATGCGGTACAGGTGAATTGAGTAAGCTAAATTGTCCATAGTGTATGTGTGCGAATGAGAATGTATGGATGTGTTTCCCAGAGATGGGTTGTGGCTGGAAGGGCATCCGCTGCGTAAAACAAATGCCGGATAAGTTGGCGGTTCATTCCGCTGTGGCGACCCCGGATTAATAAAGGGACTAAGCCGAAAAGAAAATGAATGAATGAATGAATGTTGTCCTTGTTTTTTATAAATTTATTAATGATAAGAAGGAGAGCAAAAAAAATTGTGCTTCCCATTTTGCTAGAATCGTGCAGCTCTAATATCAACCACTTTGTGATTTGCCTGTTTGAATCTAAAACATGAACAAGGCTTGAATGTACAGTAATGTGGCAGATTGTGTTGAATAGTGAAGTGTTGAAGTTAGTTATGGTCAAGTTAGCTGCCCAGACTGACAGATGACCGCTTCAGATCCTGACGTGACTCACTTATTGCCCATAGACAGACCCGCACCATTTGTCCCAGACTGAAAGATATGAATATTCATAAGCAGGAGATGAGGAGCACGAGTTGAGCTTACAAAAGAAAATGGAGCACTCAGAGCTCTGGATCTCACCAATAACATGACATTTCGATGAATATTTATAAGTAATTATCACAAGTCATTGCGTTTATAAAGGTCTGCCAAGGGACGGTGCAGCTAGGACTCGGTAATTCAGCAGAGGTCATATCATAATTATGAATCAATGGCTGAACTTATTTATTTGGAATCATATTCAAGCTTTACATTCGTGTGCAGCCCACGACTGCTGAGATTACACCTCATAATTGAGGTGTTAATCGAAAAATTCATTCACAAAGTGTTTAAGAGATGAGACGGGAAGATATCGCGTCTGTCAGACTTGATTAATCTGTGGACACTGGTGTAGGTTTTTATTCCCCAAATCCATTCATATTTGTCTGAGATGAGAATATGAGTGGCATTTATGCTTGTGTGTGTATGTGTGTGTGTGTGCGGCTGTTGAGAGTCTAGAGCCCGCAGGAGTTCACCCTTTGATGTAGGAAACTCAAAGGGCCCCCTGAGGCAGATGCCATGGGGCAGGGGTCGCATTTTTAATCTGTCAATCACCACTGGGGATTTATGTGTAACTTTTGCTGCCAAGCCAGGCAGGAGGGAATGCAGCATTCAGCCGCTCGCTCTCAGTGTGAAGGGTGTAGGTACTGAAAAGAGAAGGGGCCAGAGTTCACCGTGTTTGCTGTTAACACTGACGCTTAGTAAGGTCAACATAAGCAGCCACCGCTGAATTTGGATGTCTGCAGAGTTAAAGAATTAGTTTCCCTGTTGGAGTTTGTTTTGCTAGGCTTTAATGTTCTGCCCAAAACCTAGCGAGACGCAAGCTGCATTCAGATCATTTTGGCAGGAACAAGATGGCGAGGTATTTTGTGTGCATAATGGCAGATCTTTAACTCTACTTCTACAAAATGAAGAATAAGAAAATGTGAGGGGTTTTGTTTTTCATGTGGTATGATCCTATTTAATTTTATTATGTAATACTATGAGATTTTGTACACTGTTTAATAGGGCTGCACAATATATCATTTCAGCATCGATATTGCAGTGTGCAAAAAGACACATCACAGGAAAGAGTTTAAAGCATTTAGACACAAGAAATTGTACCGTTTGTAGCTTTAATAAAGATTCATTTTATTACATTATTTAAGCAGTTTTATTTTATTTATTTCGGTATAGGGCGTCACAGTGACACAGTGGGTATTACAATCGGTGTAGGTTATTGGGTAAGCTAAATTGTCCGTATTATATGAGTGTGAATGAGTGTGTAAGGATGTTTCCAGTGATGGGTTGTGGCTGGAAGGGCATCCACTGTGTAAAACATGTGCTGGATAAGTTGGCGGTTCATTCCGCTGTGGCGACCCCAGATTATTAAAGGGACTAAGCCGAAAAGAAAATGAATTAATGAATGAGTTTCGGTATGCTTGAATACTGTTCAAATCCCCAGAAATCCTCTGTACTTGTAATTTGTTTATTATATTTTATGCATGGTTGACACTTTTATTAAATCATTCCATTTAATTCTAAATGAATTGAACAATTTCTTCCAAATAGATTAATTTGTTTAGATTAATAAGATTAATTCATTCCAAATAGAGCTATTCAAGTTATCTGGTGAAATTGCACTGTAAAAAATGCAGATTCCACATAATTGCTTCATGTTTTCTCAACACAAATCGATTAATTTAACTTAATTATTTTTAACAATTTAAGTGGATTGAACATAAAACAAGAATTAAATCAAGATTTGTGTTGATTCAGCTCCTTTTAAATAATTAGTTTGAACAAGCAACAAAAATATGCTTTAACTGTTCATTCATATTCCAATAAAATGAAATATCGCAGTCATATTTTTCCAGTATCATGCAGCCCTACCATACAACTTGGCTAGGTTTACTGTAAATTTAAAAAAAAGGAATCAGTTTCAGCAAGTTCACTCCCAAAACAGTCATTGCATTTGCCATTTTTTTTCACCAACAACTTCCCAACTCAACAGCTGAGGTACAATTCAGTTTCCCCTTCATAATTATGCCATTTGAGTGGTATTTATGTGGGTTCAACTCAATTCTTTCTAACATAGGTTGAGCACTAAGCTATCTTGTGTTGAGCGATTTCTAAGGCAACATCAATCTGGTTGCATCCAAAATCACAAACTTTTCTACAATCAGTCATGTATTCAGTGTGAGACTCGTACAACTGACACCCTTTTCTCACACAGAATCTTGTCCATTTTCTCACACAGGCACAGTGTTTGTCTGTATGAGTTATTAATTGCTAAATTTATAACATATCAATATAAGCAGTATTAGAGGAAACAATTTTTTTAACCCTCAGATTCCAGATTTTCAAATTAATGTGTTGACTTATTCTCTTCTGTATAAGAGGGTGCAGCAATTCAAACCTCTTTTGCTCGAGACCTCTGATATCATTTTCTTCTGTTGATGTTTAGCTGCAAAATCAGTTTGTTATGCTGCTGGTTTAACTGTTTATTGCCATTTACTGTTCCTAGTCATTTCACCATAGGCAAGTGAATCAGAAGTCCTAAAACATTCACAGAAAAAGGCATATTTCCATATCAATAAATCAAAAAAAATTAATCAATGGAAAGCTTTTTTTTTTTGTATTATAATTTGCAGATTAAGTGCAATTTAAGTATAAATTGAAATATCAAAGAATAAATAGAAGAAGTGAACAAATAATCATCTGAAAAAAAGAAAAACAGACACCAAAAATAAAAGCATATACAGTATTTGTGTGACGACATCACTAATGACTAAATCTCAGTGGAACATCCACAAGACAGATGTAAACATTGCTGAATTGGTTCTGACAAGGATAAGACTATTTTAATGACTGAAAAACAGCTGCGGGTGCAGTATATGGATCGCAAGTGCCCACAATTTATAGTTTGTGATATCTCTGTTTAATTCTGTTGATGTGTGATCAAAATATTCATAGCTTGAAACAGATGGAAAATGACCGAATTTTATGAAAAGCTCTGTGTTTTTTGCCTGCCAAGTCTCTGCACTGGTCACATGACTAAAAACTGTCAATTACTGTAGCTGTTGTGTTGTTAGCCTAGCATAGCAACATGCCCATAGGCTTATAGGCTACTCATAGGCTGCGTCCGAATGTGAGAAGGTTCAGAATGTAGCCGGAAGTAGTAGGTCATCCTGGTACTTCTCATATACTGTTTTTCGAATTCTATAAATTTAGTCGTACTTATTTAGCATACTGTTTTTTTTAATAACTATATTTTAGGGGTTTTCACCTTTATTATGATATAGGGAAGTGGAGATTTCAGACAGGAAAGTTTTGGGAGCAGAGAGAGGGGAAGGATCGGCAAAGGACCTTGAGCCGGGAATCGAACTCAGGTCGCCGTGTGCATGCCTGTGCTATATGTCGGCGCACAGTACCACTAGGCTATTGTCGCCAACGGCTAGCATACTGTTCTTAGCGTATTATATAGTATGGAAGTACACAAAAAGTGTTAATGTTAGCAAAATTGTTGCAAACAATTTATATGTGTTGAATTTAAACAAGCAAATAAAATTTTGTAATGCTCAACTTAATTTGTTTGATTAAATTCAACAGATATACATTTTTTACAACCACTTAACTTGAAAAAAAAAGTAAATCCAAGGAATTATCTCTAAATAATTGTTAAGTGTATGTGATCTCAGACACAGTTATAGACTGAGTTCATTCATTCATTCATTCATTCATTTTCTTCGGCATAGTCCCTTATTTATCGGGGTCGCCAGCAGGATTCGTCAACTATTCCGGCATATATTTTACGCACCCCTTCCAGCCACAACCCAGTGCTGGGAAGCAATTCAGAGTTATTAGTGCTTATATACAGTACCTTTCGTAAGTTTGAGGTTGGTAATGTTTTTATATATTTTTGAAACAGCTCTTCTGCTCAACGAGGCTGCATTTATTTGATCTAAATACAGTAAAAACAGTAGTACATGATGTGAAATACTGTTTCATCATGAGGAACTGCAATGCAGATGAGTACTGAGATATATTTTTTCAGGGCTTTCTGATGAATAGAATGTTCAAGAAATAATTATAAATGAATTTGCTGTTACTTCTGATCAATTAAAAGCATCTAAAAGAGTGATTTTGTTAATATTGGGAGGCTCACTTGATTTTGGAGCAGACCACTCAGGCCATGTCTCTTATTCTGCTGGTCAATTATTCAGCTGTATTTAAATGCGAATGTGTTGTCATGAAAACACTTTTATAATTGATAAGCTGAGAAAAGCCGACAGTGCATTGCAGGGAGGAGATTTGAGGACAGGACGCCTCATTCATCTCTGACTCACGATTTCCCAAGCTCCTCAATGAATATCCATGAATAAACTTGCCGCACAGGGGAGCAGATGAGAACAAACTGAACAAAAAAACAACACATCGCACAGCTAACACTCTTCTCAATCTCCCACAGTTCTCCGGGATGATTTCCGGCAGCCTCCCAATGACGTGGTGGTGGCAGCAGGAGAGCCCGCGGTGCTGGACTGTGTGCCTCCCAGGGGTCACCCCGAGCCCACCGTCTCCTGGAAGAGGAACAATGTTCGTGTCAGTGACAAGGACGGCAGGATCTCTGTGAGTCAATAGCAGAAAGTGCGATGCTGGCTCAGGAGGGTTGGCGGTGACATCATGCTACTTCTCTGAAACCAGCATCGACTGAGACATAAATCAGTGCAGTCGCTCTCCGACAGATGAGATCACTGACTGATAAAGATGAAGTATCCAGTCAAAATGAAAGGGTGTCTGTTGCATGCTTGTTCTAGTTAATTAAAAACTAAAGCCATCAATAAGCAGTTTGTTATTTACAATGAAATAGGTGTTTATAAATACAGTTGAAGTCAGAATTATTAGCCCTCCTGACTTATTAAAGCCTCCTGTATAGTTTTACCCAATGTCTGTTTAACTTAATGAATATTTCTTATTACAATTTTAAACATAAAAGTTTTAATAACTCATTTCTAATAACTGATTTCTTTTGTCTTTGCCATGATGACAGTACATCATATTTGAATAGATATTTTTCAAGATATTAGAATTCAGCTTGATTACAGTGACATTTAAAGGCTTGACTAGGTTAATTTGTGTAATAAAGCAAGTCATTTTCTAATAATAATTTGTTCTACAATCAAAAAATATAATGCTTAAGGGGGCTAAAATGTTGACATTAAAATGATTTTAAAAAAGAAACCGCTTTTATTCTAGCCGAAATAAAAAAATAAGACTTTCTCCAGAAGAAAAAATATTATAGTATATATAAGGCGTAGATCGCCTCACAGGCTGGGTCAGTTAGCATTTCCATGTGGAGTTTGCATGCTCTCCATGTGTTTGCGTGGGTTTTCTCCGGGTGTCCAAAGAATCCAAAGACGTGGTACAGGTGAATTGGTAAGTTAATCGTCTGTAGTGTATGTGTGTGAATGGGTGTGTATGGATATTTCCCAGTGATGGGTTGCAGCTGGAAGGGCATCTGCTGCGTAAAACATTTGCTGGATAAGTTGGTGGTTCATTTGGCTGTGACGACCCCAGATTAATAAAGGGACTAAGTCGAAAAGAAAATGAATGAATATTGGTATATGGGAAATACTGTGAAAAATCCCTTGCTCATCATTTAGGAAATATTAAAAAAAAACAAAAAAAAAACAGGAGTGCTAATAATTTTGACTGCATCTGTATGTGTTGTTGATATGTCATGTGATCAATTCATTATACTTGAAATGTAAAACAACTATTTATATATTGTGTGTATTTTTATTGTGTGTTTTTTTTTATTAAAATGTCAAAAACACTAAACAAGTGCACTAAATTACTAGAATTAAAAATGAACATCTAAAAATTTAAGCTTTTTTAAAATAGCAAATGTTTAGCAAACACACAACCAAACTATAATGTAATTCAAACTAATAATAAACTAAATAGTTACTCAATAATACTAAATTAACTGGTTAGTAAAAGTAACACAGATAAAAAAAAAATTAATTTTATATATATATATATATATATATATATAT
>CAIGQQ010004325.1:1068649-1083691 GCA_903798035.1 Danio albolineatus
ATATATATATATATATATATATACATATATATATATATATATACATATATATATATATACATATATATACACACACACACACACACAGTATATATATGTATTTATGTATGTATATATAAAATAACATTATATATGGATATAAATATTGTATGCAAAATGAAAAATTAATTTTAAAAAAGTAAAATAAAAAACATCATGATGGTTTACAGAAATAAGTAATGAAAGTAATTTTAAAAAATAAGCATTATAATGATATTTAAATAACACGTATGATTTCTAAAAAAAAAAAAAATCTGTTTGTGGCCTAAGGAATATATTCTTCAAATACAAAAAGAATAAATAAATAACTGAGTGCTCCCTAATCTTATTTCATTCAAGGTCAGAAGAGATTCAATATTACTGAATACTGAAAATTCTAAATCAAATTGAATAGTGATAAGTGTGATTTTTCTCTTCTTCAGATGCGTGGTGGCAAGCTGATCATTTCTCACACCCGGAAAAGTGACGCAGGCATGTATGTGTGTGTGGGCACCAATATGGTGGGCGAGAGAGACAGCGATCCAGCCGAACTAGTAGTGTTTGGTAAGTCCAGTTTCTGTCTCATTTATTTGCTTTTAACAAAGTGGTAAAAACAAAAGTGTATGTGTGTGTGTGTGTGTGTTGTGTGAGCAGAGCGGCCAGTGTTCATCCGTAGACCTGTGAATCAGATTGTTCTGGCTGAGGAGAGTGTGGATTTCCTGTGTGAGGTTCATGGAGATCCGGCTCCGACCATCCGCTGGAACAGAGACCAAGGAGAATTACCACGCGGGAGGCAAGAGTCTGCTTACAAACACTCGTGATGCTGTTAGTGCAGTTCAAATGTCAGCTTAATGACATATTACATAGTGACAGATTAGAAAATTAGCTTTCTGTTCCCATTATTGCTGAATTAGAGAAGAAGAAATTTCAGGAAACATCAAACTGAGCATTATGTAACCTCATACACTCTATTAACATAGAGCAATAACATCTGATTTCATAATACAACAACAGAAGCTTAAAGGGACAATTCACTCAAAAATTTGATGTTAATTTATTCACCTTTAGGACATTCTTCAGTTGGACATTAAAGATTATTATAGCTGAAATTGTAACATAATTCTCCTTGTAGCCCAAAAAAGGTTCACCTTACTAGTACCTGGTCCCCTTTTGCCTTCAGAACTGCTTCAATCCATTGTGGTGTAGATTCAACAACTGGAAATATTCCTCATAGGAGATTTTGTCATATTGACATGATAGCATAACACAGCAGTCATGATGCAAATCTCCCGTTCAACCACATCCCAAAGTTGCTCTGTTGGATTGGGGTCTGGTGACTGTGGAGGCCATTTAAGTACAGTGAACTCATTGTCATGTTCAAGAAACCAGTCTGAGATTATTCGTGCTTTATGACATCAGAAGATGGGTACACTGTCGTCATAAAGGGGTGGACATGGTCAGCAACAATACTCAGGTAGGCTGTGCCGTTGACGCAATACTTAGTTGTTACTAATGGGCCCAAAGTGTGCCAAGAAAATATCCCCCATACCATTCCACCACCACCGCCAGCCTGAACCGTTGATACAAGCCTGTGCGAATTGTAGCCTCAGTTTTCTGTTCTTAGCTGACAGCAGTGGCGCCCGGTGTGGTCTTCTGCTGCTGTAGCCCATACGCCTCAAGGTTTGACTTGTTATGTGCTCAGAGATGCTCTTCTGCAGACCTTGGTTGTAACGTGTGGTTGATTGAGTTACTGTTTCCTTTCTATCAGCTCAAACCAGTCTGCCCATTCTCCTCTGTCATCAACAAGGCATTTGTGTCCACAGAACTGTCGCTCACTGGATATTTTCTCTTTTTCTGACCATTCTCTGTAAACCCTAGAGATGGTTGTGCATAAAAATCCCAGTAGATCAGCAGTTTCTGAAATACTCAGACCAGCCCATCTGGCACCAACAACCATGCCAAGTTCAAAGTCACTTAAATCACCTTTCTTCTCCATTCTGATTCTCAGTTTGAACTGCAGCAAATCGTCTTGACCATGTCTACATGCCTAAAGGCATTGAGTTACCAGCCATTTGATTGGCTGATATATACTGTATAGACAAGCTGATATGCACTACCGGTCAAAAGTTTGGGGTCAGTAGAATTTTTATGTGTTTTAAAATAAGCTGCACCTGCTCACCAAGGCTGCATTTATTTCATCATAAATACAACACAAATTGTAAAAAATAGTTTTGCACTATAAAATAACTGTTCAAAAGTAGTTTATAATTTAATGTAATCATTTATTCCAGTGTTTTTAATGGTGAATTTTCAGCCTTTCAGTCTTCAGAGTCACATGATCCTTCAGAAATCAATCTAATATTAATTATTATTATTATTAGTAGTAGTATTATTATTATTAGTAGTAGTAGTAGTTATGGTAATAGTAATAAAAGCAATAATGACTGGACTAATATTTTTTATTTGAAAAATCATACAATAAGTAATAAATAAATATTTAATTAATAAGCATTTAACTTTTTTTTTCAAATTACATTTAATAAATGCTGCCTTGATGAACAGAATCATTTTCTTAAAAAAACAAAACAAAAAAAAAAACGTTTGACTGGTAGTGTATTAATAGACAAAATCTCTTTAATACATGTGGCTCCTGATGATACATTCAGGTATTATAAAGAGACACAATCTGTGTGTGAAATATAATTATTTAAGGCGTCATTTGAGTCTGTGACAGTCTAGAGCAGTGTTTCTCAACTGCTGGATCTGGGTCATTAAAGTGTTTTTAGTGGGTTGTGGATTACCTAAACAAAAAGGAAACCAAAATCTTAATTCGAAGTATTATTAAAAATACGATAATAAGTCAGTAACAGTAAAAAAAAAACAGTTACTTTTGATGGATATTCCAGTATTTAATAGCAGTAACAAACAACATTTTTATTACAGTATTTAATTATTCATTTTTGTTAGCCCTCTATCGGGCGCTTATTAAAATACTCATTGGAAAATTACTAGGAGTTATTACTTGGTGTTACTAGGACTACAGTATTACAAGACATTTGAAGTTCTATGATTCTTAGTTCACATTAGTAAATACATTAAGTAACATTAAAATTAAGAAATTGTAATATCACTATTTAATGAAAAGTATAAACCTAAAATGAGAAAAACTAAGATAACAATGCTGCTTTTAATACTAAAGTAATAATAAATTGAAATAAATGTTGATGAAGTGATTAAATTAAAATTCATACATAGTTCCCCTTTAAATGAAAACGAGTTAATTACCATTGTTAAAAGACAGACTTTCCTCTTGATTCCGTTCCCATTATTTCCCCAAACAGTTATGAGTCTCCTCTCTATTCTGTCAAATAAAAATAGAGGCAGAAGCTCCAAGAAGAAAATATAATTAGTGTTTTACAGAGTTTGGCCCACAGTGCAGTGCAGTACAATGGTATATAGAGTATAATGAAGACCCGGAGAAATGTCCATCGAGAGAGCAGAGGAGCGCAGACAGGCTGTAGGAGGAAGGTGAGAAGACTGTTCAATCTGCTCTCCTTTTTTCACCTTCTTGGCTCAATAGATTCGAGATCCGCAGTGACAACAGCCTGCATCTGACAAGGGTCCGAGCGGAGGACGAGGGCACTTACACGTGTGTCACCGAAAACAGCGTGGGCAAAACCGAAGCCTCTGCCGTGCTGCAGGTCCATGGTAAGATATGCGCATATGCATGATTTCACACCTTTTTTACTGTCACATTCAGTGCTGGTTGTGATTATTTACAACTTAAATAGTGACGGTAATTAAATTACTTATCAACTGAAAAAAGTAAAGCAAGAGGTTTTATTTTTAGGTCATTTAATTAGAGTTACTTATATTTGCTTTGAAGGGATAATTCAACCAAAAATTTAAATTATTGTCATGGTTTACTCGCCTTGTTTTTCTGTTGATATTATGAAGAATTTTGGAGATCTTTGACCATTGACTTCCATTGCAGGAAAAACAAATACAATGAAAGTGAAATGGTTACAGGTTTCTTTCTTCAGAAGATCAACAGATGTTTGTTTAACAGAAAAAAAAGAAACTCGTAAATGTGTCATGTTTCTTCTACGTATTTCATTTAGAGACATAATTGACATTAGCATTATTAATTTTAATGTATACACAGTGCTCAGAGAAAATGATTTCTCAGAAATCACAGATTTCTCTCTTTTAAATTAATATTTCTGTCTAATTCAACAAAAAGAATTAAGATCACAGTCCAAAAATTTGTACAACGAAATTAATATGTTGGGGAAAAATATTAAATACAATTTTAATAAACAAGGAAAAATCAAGAGAAACATAAAGATTATTTAGTAGTTTGTAAAAGTCAGAATTAAAAGTCAAAAAGTCAGAATTATTAGCCCTCTTTGAATATTTTTTTTTCTTTTTTAAATATTTATGGAAATTTTCACAGTATGTCTGATAATATTTTTTCTTCTGGAGAAGGTCTTATTTGTTTTGTTTCGGCTAGAATAAAAGCAGTTTTTAATTTTTTAAAAACTGTTTTTAGGTCAAATTTTTTTTTAAGCTAACTTTTTTCAATAGTCTACAGAACAAACCATCGTTATACAATAACTTGTCTTATTACCCTAACCTGCATAGGTTACATAATTAAATGTCACTTTAAGCTGTGTAGAAGTGTCTTGAAAAATGTCTAGTCAAATATTATTTACTGTCATCATGACAAAGATAAATAAAACAGTTATTAGAAATATACCATCATATAATGATGGTTTATTCTGCAGACAATCAAAAAAATTGCTTATAAGGGCTAATAATATTGACCTTAAAATGTTTTTTTAAAAATAAAAATAAAAACTGCTTTTATTCCTAAAATAAATCAAATAAGACATTCTCTAGAAGAAAAAAATATTATTGGAGAAACTGTGAAAAATTCCTTGCTCTGTAAAACATTTTTTGGGAAATATTTGAAAAAGAAAAAAAAATTATAGAAGCACGAATGATTTTGACTTCAACTGTATATAACTGTTTCCCAGGGATGGGTTGCGGCTGGAAGGGCATCCGCTGCGTAAAACAAATGCTGGATAAGTTGGCGGATCATTCCGCTGTGGCGACCCCGGATTAATAAAGGGACTAAGCCGACAAGAAAATGAATGAATGAATGAATGTATATAACTGTTTCGTTTAAAATACACTAAAAGTGTTGGTTTTATTCACTGAGAAATGCATCAAAACACTAATTTTAAAAAAGAGTGTCTACTTAATTACAGGTCCCTAAGAAATGATAAACTGCATCAGAAATTAGTACATAGGGTGTGAAAGAAAAATGCTGTCATTTCTTTGATAAAGCTAAAAAGTCATGACTCAAATGTTAAGAATTTACTTTGGTTACATCTTTGTGTTAAGATTTGTAGATATACTGTATGTAAGTAGTGTTAAGTAAAATAATAAAATTCCCTATTAAGTAATGAACTTGCTTTTATGATATAGTTTAAATACGATTGTGATGGGGTTTTTAGTAATAATTAATTACTTTTTTGAAGTACATGTACTGTAACACTTGCCCAACACTGGTCGCTTTAAATATAAATCTCAAAGAGGCGAGCTGATATTCTTAGCTTCATGCAAACTGTACAGCATATTGTGGCTCATCTCTATTAAACAGACCGTACCGTGGCCATTTGAACATGTCAGGTGCAATCAGTCAGATCTGTGTGAAGTCAAATGCAAGGATTTATCAGTTCCTCAGCTGCTGCTTAAATGTTAGCTCTGTTCTACCAGGTAGCTCTGTGTTGATGAGCACAGCCAAACATTTAGCTTTTTTAAAGTATAATCAATTTGATAATGTGTTAGAAAATGCATACTGTACAAAATGAAAATGTCAAACTTGTCTAGTGAATGCTCATTTTCTATTTTGAAGTAACTTTTTTTAGTACTTTACTCTTTTAAATTAGACTGTATTGTGTGCATGTCAACAGTATTTGATCAAGTCTTTAATGCAAGCATCTAAAACATTTTGTTTGTGTGATGTTGTGTGATGTTATTTGAACTAAAACACAAAGACAGGACATAGAGTAGCTTCTCCCACTGTAAAAAAAAAACAGCTGTTCCAGTAAGAGTGGTTGAGCTCAAGTGCATATAGCAATAGTGTCTTGAAGGGGGGCATGTCATATACTAGAGAGCATTTGATTGGTCAGATGAGAAACTGAAGTATGATATCAAAACAAATGTTGATTCATTTAGGAATAAGTGACAAACTACTACTAACTTTGGATGTTTATACCTTGTAAATGCAAATTTTGTCACTAGCTATGTTTCTATCAACCTATTTTTATGCGCATTTTGGATATACACGTAAACAGTTGATGGAAGCGCCAAGATTCACATAAAGTTTGGAAATACGCATAAAAAATGCATGAGCATAACTGAGTGGGATAAAGTTTTTATTCGATAAGAAAAGAAGCACATAAACTACAATGGAAACACTTTTACCGAACAAATTCCAGTATGTGCAATAAAAAAGTCATGTGATTTTGTTATAAGAGATCATGTGGTGATAATAACCTGTGAATGGACAAACTAGCAGGCTGACCGCATTGTAAAACATCTGAAATGTTGTTTCCGTGATTCCAAAACGCCTTAACCATATTAATGTTATTATTATATTATTAATTACCTCCAGAACTGGCGCTCTGCGTCTCATGCCTTCAAACGCCACCACGTGTTCATTGTGCGTCGGCATTGTCTTCTGAGGCACAAGTAGTTTATGAAATAAAGAAAAGATTGACGCAGCTTCTCCTACCGCAGCAAATTGCAGTTTTATTGTTGATATTTGGCACCAGTTAATCAGGAAGTGACGATTTTGTTCTCTTTGACTCATTGTATGGAAATGTTGCTTTATTTACACGCCTTAATGTGATATTCCAGTTTTGTGCATAAATTTAATTCGCATCTTTGGATGGAAACATAGCTACTGTTATATAGAGCACATTAGCTTATAAAAAACATTTAGACCATTAAACATAATAACAATCATGTCCACAGTTGTTGGTTTGGTTGTTTAGCTACAGAACAGGAAGATGAATGCTAAAAGCAGAACACGGAAATTTGTTTTTGTCATGGCTGCATCTGAAAGCTTTAAAATGCTCCCTTCGGAAGTCCAAATCCAAATTCTGCTTCACTTCCTGTCTCGAAAGGTGCATTTTTGAACTTTTTTGTAGGCAGCATCGATGCACCGCTCACTCCCCTCCATTTCTAATGTTTGAGCTAAAAGGGGCATTTCGAAGTGCATATTTTTGGTGTGATTTGGTATGGAAATGTTTGTTTTGACCAACATTTTCCACTTCTGATGGCATTTCTTGTGAGAAGTTAGTATTGTAGTAAGCGAATATTCCATTAGTTATCACCAAAGCTCTCTCTGTTTTGTCGTACATTATTAAACTGTTAGGCTGTCTCAGAAGTCAGAAATCAGTTTTCTAGGGATCAACCTGTAAAGTGTTTTTAGCAGGGCTGCCAACTTTCAGCAGTGTCATCTATACATTTTTGGCTGATTTTTCTGAACTTATTGAATTTATGGATCATCTCTAGCCAAATCATTGAATGTAATAATATATATTATTAATAAAAGACTTAAAGACAATCGATTAAATCGAATTAACAAATACCAGTGCTTGCACAGGCGGCACAGAAACATTTTAAGTGGCATTAGATTTATTTAACCCAATTGTATGACTGATCACATAAGAATTGTTGGTTTTAAGTTTTAAGTGTAATATTCTTTTGTAATTCATTCAGAAACACCTACTGTATATTGCAGATACATCAGAATCAAACGGCCTCATTCAGTAGTTGTATTTAAAGGCATAGTTCACATAAAAAAATAAAATGTGCTATTTACTGACCCTCAAGGTTTCAAACCTTTTTCTTTATTCATTCTTATTCTAGTTTCTTTATTCTTTTGAACACAAAAGACGATATTTTGAAGAATGCTGGAAACCTGTAACCATTTACTACCATGCTAGGAAAAACACATACTTATTCAATGGTTACAGGGTTCCAGCATTCTTCAAAATATCTTATTTTGTGTTCAACAAAAGAAAGAAAGTCTAAACTGTTTGGAAGAAGTGAACGGTCAATAAATCATGACAGAGTTTTTATTTTTAGGTGAACTGTACCTTCAAAATTTTTTCTATTGCAGTATGAATCAAAAACAGACGATAGCTACTTATCTACATTGAAAGTCACCAAATATTACATTCTTTTTCAGAATTTAAGTCAATGTCAAGAGAATGGCACCCTTTTTTCTCTGACATATCATGACTACATTGCATTTTATAAATCTAACTATCAAAAACTCATACAGACAAGCATTACCGGCGCTGTGTGAGAATGGACGTGTGGTGTGAGCGAAGCGTCATGAGACTCACAGTGATTCCATGACAGTTGGCAGCCCTGCTTTTAGTGATGCACTGGACACGACTTATGCTGATTATATTAGTATATCATGAACTACGAAGCTAAAAGGCAAAGAAAAAGCAATAATCAAGGAAAGAGACTGAGTTTTCATTCAGCTTGTCTGCTGTTTTATTCAGATGTTTGTTTAAAGTGATCAAAAGTTTCACAAAACTCCATTCTCCAAAGACCATTCTGTTTTTACTTCAAATTTCTAAATTATACAGTCCTATTTAGATGAAAAACTGCTCATGCTGTTTCTTTGTTTGGATCAAGATTAAAATGCAGTGGTTTTCTTTAATCACAAATGGAAATAGCACAGGCAAAGGCTTACTTTGTTTGTATGAAGAGAATTCTTTTTCACAACTTGATTTAGGGTTCGTTTTTAAACTTCCAATTTGGTTTTGTTCACAAATATATGAGTAGCAATAACCTAATAAAAGGACATCTTTTCATTTAATGTGCAAAAATGTTTCTTTACAAAAATGGTGAGAAAATTGAATCATTCATTCATTGTCCTTCAGTTCATGGGAGTTCAGCCTGCCCTGATTTTGACTCGCCGACAGGTTTTGAGAAATCGCAGACAAATGCCTGAAAGTAACAATCAAAACAAAAGCCTGAGAAATTTGGCATGCTAAAAACCTGGACCTGCCTGCGATTCAAAATCATGCTGTGTGAAATGTGTTCTGATTAAAAATAACATCGCCAATCACCTACAGCCAATGAGAGCGCAGCATCCACCAGTATGGGTATCTGCAGGCCAGCTTGTTTTCACTTTATTTGGACCAAGAAATGGGGGAAAAACTAGTGAAAATGTGGCAGGAGCACCCATGTCTGTTTGACGTGTCATTTGAGCAATATCACAACCGGATTGAAAAAGGAAAAAACTGAAGAGAAATTGTTAATTCCCTTCAAAACCCAGCTGAGCAAAATAAGTACGTTTTGTACCCCACAAGGCTTCTTTCCCATTGTGTAGTTAATAACAAAAGATATGCGATGTGACCTTGAGTTGTTTCCATATCACTTCTTAAGTGTTTAGTTGTGAGAGGTAGTTTGTGGACCGAGACAAAGTTGTCAGTGATTCTTCCTATTGTAAAGTCATGCAGTGTGAACACAGCAGCGATGGAAAGGTAGCACAGATACTCATGCAGTGTGAAAACATCTGTGATGCGACTACTTTAAAAATCATGCAGTCTGAACTCGACACTAGTCCCTGATTATTATGAAATCAAAATTGTGAATGAAAATGTTATGCCTACTAGTTAGTTCAGTCGTCCAACCACATTGTGATTCAATTGTGGTTTGCTTTTTTATTTTTTTATTTATCCTCATCATGGCATCTCCTTCCAGTGTCTTTTAATGCAAAATCCCAAAATCTGTTTCCTCATCCTTGTATGATTTGCATCATTCTGTGGAAGATAAACTATAAGTGCTTTTGTTATTGTTTTGGAGCCCTTTGAGTTTCGCTGCATGGCTGAAAAGAGTTTTTCATCCTTCAGAAAATCTTCCTTTGTGATCCGCCGAGGATAGAAACCATACAGGTTCAGACCGACACGAGGACGAGTAAATGAAGTCAGAATTTTCTACTTCAGGCCGCTCGCTGTGTTTTTGGAACAGAGCAACTATGTGGAGCTTATGTTAAAGCGTGTGGATTACTGTATCTGACAGCTGTTATAGAGAGACGGTGTGCTTCAGCAAACTGCCGGAGTGCAGAGGCAGTGTTAATAGAACGTGGCAAAGAGAGCGTGCGTGTGCGCGAGTGTGTGTTTGCGTGTGCGTGGAAACGAGAGAGGGAGAACTGGATGGGAATCTAACTGGCACAAGCCGGGGGAAGCAGCTGTAGCAGACCTGATTCAATTCATCCTCCAGTTATTTTGCCAGTCTGAATTAAGATGAGACCAAGCAGCTCCTTCCCACCGCCTCTCTCTCTCTCTCTCTCTCTCTCTCTCTCCATTTTCTGACTCAGGGCCATTTTCTTGATGTTTCATTTGTGAATTTTCTGTCTCATTTGCCTTGATGTTTTGTTGCCCTTCATCATTTCATCCTTACCAACCTTTCCTTCCTCTTCACTGCGTGTTGCCACATCTCACAAGGTGGCAAAGCAGACTGTTTTATGTCTGCTGCTTTGCATTGTGGGTATGTGTGTAAACGCTTCAAAAAGACATTTTAAGTCATTACTCTGATCCTGCCATTAGACTAATGGGGATTTCATAGCTCGTGAAATAAGAAGTTTAAAGCAGCTGCTCAGCATTAATAACACTGAAACATAAAACGGGAGAGAGACTATAGCACGTTTCAGAACTCAAACGATTGCTTTACGTTTTTAGGAATCGCCAGCGCATTTTACATTTCTAATCGTGCATGTGGCGTGACCTCGTGTCATCCTCTGTTAGTAGAGCTACAAGGATTTTGTGACTGAATTCAGTTGATGTGCCATCATCCTCCCTCAGATTATGGAAATACGGTGTAAAAATAGGAGCTTTTGGATGTGACTTATTAATTAATGCACATGCTTTGACACATTTAATTGTAGCACCCTTGAAATCTGACTTGTGACCATGACTGATCCTGTTAACACATCTGCACGATTTCTGTCCTCTGTCACTGTAAAAGCAATTAAAATCAAGTTTACTTTAAACTATTAGATTTGTAGCATATGCAAATAGGATACAAAATTGCTGTTTGACATACCTGCTAATTAGGGATTGGCGATTTCTTTCTGAATGTTTGACTGTTAAAGATAACAATGTTGTTGCATGTGAATTAACTGATGTTATTTAAAATCATGATCACAAACATGGACATACAAACAACTCAGCAAGTTTAGTTTACAGAGGACTGATGGATATAACACATAATGCCTTAAAGGGATAGTTTACCCACACATTTGTATTCTGTCATTATTAATTATGTTTATATCCAACATTGGAAATTTAACTTATGTGCAAATTCGAAATATTGCATAAAACATTCGCGAATAAAGCTAATCAAAGTTGTCACCCAAATCAAAATAACTGCAAATCACAGTCGCCGCACATGACTTGAAATGTAATCTGCTCAACACATAAAACGCAATAAAGACTGTCGTATTATTATCTTGTGTTCGGAGGCGGATGCCTGGTGTTGTGAATGCAGTCATGCGGGACCATTCTGTGAAGGAATTAAACCAAATCATTTTGATGGCAGATTTTGCCTCAGTTTTTTTTTTTTTTTTTTAAGAATGACTTAAACAACACTTGAGATGATGTGTAATGAAATTGGTCAGTCCAGTTATCTGATCACATCCACTGTTGAGACAAAGTTGGGTTACACTTTATTTCATGGTGTTTGTTATAGTGTAGCTATTCATTTAAAGGGCCACGAAACCCCCCAGTCTCAGCGGGGTGTTTTCACACCTCTAGTTTAGAAAAGCTCAGGAAAGTGTGTGTGTCCAGCTCTGTTTAGGTGGGAGTGTCGGGGGAGAGAAAGAGGGAAGGTTTTGCATAAAAATGGGAGTTTCCATTTGTGCACGCGCTGACTTTCAAACAAACACAAAGACTGTCGTAAGGGGAGAAAGACAGTGACTGTTTACATGGATGTCAGTCATTCAATTATTTGCCAAATTATTATTTTGTCGACTTTAACTGCAGTTTGGCACTTTCACGTTTATTCACGAACATTTCCTGCGTGTTCCCCGTGACAAACGAGATATTAAATGTTAGTAACTGCTGAAGGAGTGCAGATTTAATGGAGTATTTGAAACGCACGGCGTATTTCAGGAAAAAAAAGTCCTCCGCATTTCTCGGTAACTAGATGCACTCGGTAGGTAGCGTCAGAAAGCCCTGTGTGTATAGACTATTCTGTCACAAAATGCGGCGAAAATTCTACACGACAGTAATCGTTTGATTTAAGATGTTTACACTTTACACGGATCTTTCAATCTATAATACTGTAGTGATATTAACGTGCTCAGCAACAGTTCTAATCATTTGACTAAGGTGTGTCTTTAAACACTGAGAGTACTGCTGACGAAACCAACTAACATTGCCATAAACAAACAAACACTGATCGCCTACTTACCAGTCAGGTGACAGGACAATGAACACCAACTGGAGCCGTGTATTTTTTAAAAGGAGACGAGCGGAAAATGCGGATTTCACCATTTCCAGATGCAAAAAGCTCTCGGGTAAAAATGTTTCTTACAAATGCGTTTCTGTCGCGTGCGCTGTAATCCACCGTGAGTCCAGCTGCGCTCTCATAGCGGGGAAATGAAAGCAAAACCTTTGTTGGAGCACATTTATAAACGCAACACTGAAGACCTGTGTCTCCAAACAATCCTTATTCTTCCACTTGTTTTGGCAACCTGGCGTCGCTCTGCCGTCTAAACACTGTAACAGCTACATTCTTCGAAGCTATCATGCATATTAATGAAGTAGTGCACGCTGATTGGGTTGAACAACGCCCTTCTCATGACTTAATGCCGCACGCTCAGAGACTTCATGATGTACTCGCCAGGACAGACGTCCACTCTGCACGCTGGAGCACATGCATAGATCTCATCGGCGTGACGCAGCCTCAAAAATTTGTTTCAAACCAGAAGAACGAATTTGCTCGAAATAACGCAAAAACAACCAATTTTCACTTTTTAGTCAATTATATGTGTCCTAATAGTGTTTATAGCAGCGTGGGACACATATATGACTGTCAACAGCTCAAAAAATGTGTTTTGGTGTTTCATGGCCCTTTATGTGCTGTAAAATTAGGGGTGTAAAGTAGTAAGTTACAAATTGTCAAATTACTGTAAGTTCAAGTAGTTTTTCTCATGATGTGTAATTTACTAAGTAGTTTTTAAAGTGTGTGCTTTTACTTTCCCTTGAGTACATATTTAGAGCTGTATCTGTACTTTTACTCCACTATTTACCTTCAACCTGCAATCACTACTTTATTCTTTTCTTGTTTATGGGAATTAGTAGAAAAATCAGTTCTGCAATTCTTGTACAATCAAATTATTTGACTGAGTGATTTGTTACTAACCACTTAGTCTGATCAAATCATTAATTTGGATCAGTGAGTTGTTACTGCAGACTAGTCTGACCAGATCATTTGAACCAGCCAACCGTTGACTGGAGACAAGCTCTATGACACTGTGATGATAGCTTGAGTGTACATTTGAACTTTAGGCTTTATATATCACACTATGTATGACTGTAGTTTGAATTACTCCCTTGTTTTGAAACGACACATCGACATTACAGTACAGAATAGCACTGTCTGCATTATCTTGAAGATCATATCATTTATTTATAACATTATAAGCATTTGTTTGATTTGTGAGAACAAAGACGAGGCGCTCTGGTGTGTAAAGCATCACATCCATTTAATTTTTCTGGCAAAAAGGAGTCCTTCACATGTTCAGTCGACAGGCTTTTATAGACTGTAGGAACTTGCCAATAGAAAAGCAGTTAATGCATGAAAATCTCCAATACCACCTGTCAGTGCTGATTAAACTGAGAAAATGTTACAGAGAAATCAAATAGCAGTGTTTTTTTCTAGCATATTTGTGACAAACACTTGAATATTCTTCACATTGATCCACCAATAACTAAAACATGAGGAACAAAATCCCAGTGTGTTGTTTTTTTTTTTTTTGTCACTCACAGCATCACTCCGACATGAGCCAGTCTCAGTCTCTCAGTGGAACTGCACCTGTCACAAAAATCAGGATTTCACACCTCACTTTTTGCTTTTGGTGGGAAAAATTCTGGCTCCAATTCTCAAATCTATGAATGTATTGTGCTGCAGCATCATGCATAATTCCAGTCACCGGTGAGCCACTCATTTCAGCTGGTTTCCTCATTTTGGCATTTGAAGATTTTTCAGTTTGGACCCACTTGTGCTGCAGATCTTCAGTCTCATATGGGTGATTCTATCATTGCGGGTTCCCAAAATCATTACTTTTATTCAGCTGTTTTCAAATGGGTATATTTTTACTATTTTAAACGTTTGTTATTTTTTGTAAGGGATTACATGATGTTACAGCTAATAACAATATAATATATTTTTCTGCAAAAAGTGTGTAATAAAGCTGAAAAACATTTATTGTTGTCTATTATTTTGTTCTAAAAATGCCTGACTTTTGTTTCACTTTTCTATTTATTAAGCCCCACACTGTAAAAATTGATCTGATGACTTTTCTATTTAAAAAAGAAAGTAAACTCGTTGCCTTTTACTTATTAAGTAAACAAACTATCTGCATAGTTATTCAAGTTAAGTCAATGGGCTTACTGACTTTTTTAAAGTAAAATCAACTTGTTGCTTGTTGCTTCAAGTTTACGCTTTAAAAAAATATATATATATTTAAAGGGGTGGTCCAGAGTGTATTTTTAAAGCTTGGTTGCATTTAAAAGATGAAAAGCAATGTGTGCTCATGCTTCAGTTGTAAAAAAATCATGTTATTTTTTTTCTTATATCTTATTTTGATTATATACAGCTACTCTGCTAACATGAAAACGACTGTCATATTTCTGTCATATTTCTCAAGAGGCTCTGATTGGTCAGCTAACATAGTGAAATTTCATAAACTAATTTCGA
>CAIGQQ010004325.1:1085103-1100364 GCA_903798035.1 Danio albolineatus
TTTTATTTTATTTTATTTTATTTTATTTTATTTTATTTTATTTTATTAATATGCTTCATGGCTATGTTTATTCACATTGCCAGCCATTGACATGTTTGGCAAAATGCTGTAATTTTTTGTAATTATTATTATGAGGGTAAATAATCAACAACACATTATTTTTGTGTGTGAAGACTTTTATTAGGACAAATAAAAGTTAAAAAATATCTATCTTCTGTCTCTGTCAGGGCTCCAGAATTTCATTCTTCGCTGATTTGTTTCTTGAACTCATTATTTCAGTCCCTAAAGCTGCCATACATACACACAAGTTATGCTGTCACATGGGAGTTGTCACCTGCAGAAGTGAGGAGTATCTCCGTCAGCCCCGAGCCACTTCTCTATTATTCTCCTCCGCTTTAAGTGATGTTTGTCGTCTTCTCGTCATGAGCTGTTATTTGTGTGGGAGCTTGTAGCCCCGTCAGAAAAAAAAAAGTGAAAATGGAGAAACAACACGGATGAGTCAGATCTCGCGCTTTCTCCCTGTCTGCCTTTCACGCTTTCATACGCCTTCTCTCACTTGAGTCTAGTGTACAAACCTACTGTGAAGTTTGTGAACAGCAGGGTAGCGGTCTGCTTATCTAAACAAAGACACACAGCCTTGAGCCCAGTGCCGGACTCCTAAAAGGGGAGAGAAATGGCTGCTCATATATGGCACCAGTGCTTTTGTTTGCTTTCAAAATTACAAACGAAACATTTCGTGCTGGAAACAGATGTTTTTTGATACCGCGGATCCTCTGATGTCCCAGCATGAGCTGAGAACTCCAGCATCGGAATCAGCTTTGCAGTCACAACTAATTACTTGCTTTAATCTGGGCTGAGTGGAGGCTCTATATGTTTTAATCCGACGGCCTTCACGCTAATGTGCAAATCACAGAGCTGAAGAGCCTCAGCGGACAGCACTTAAATGATAAATGATTTAAAATACTGGAAAAATCGCTTCATTTTTTTTGTGTTGAGTGGGCGATCCTGGATGGCATTTGGTGAGGGTTAACAATTCATTCCCAATGGAAAGACACGTTATGAATGATGGCTCTTCAGTATCTCAGTTGCTTTTGCTAGAAAGAGGATAGATTGGAAGGATCTGTATGGCAAAAAAAAAAAATTCAAATAGGTGGGCCAGTAAAGTACGGCAAATCTCAGTGTCCTAACATCACATGATGCAACAAGATTCCAGTGACAAAAAATTTGACTGTCGGCATCAGACGTGACTTGACAGCAACAGTTTAGTGCAGAATAATGCACTGCAAACTTAACAGAATGGACAGGTTTATTATCTAATGAATAAATATTAAGTCTCTTTAATATTATTAAAAGTACATGGTGAGTGGCTGATTTTAATAATAATAATAATAATAATAATAATAGTTCCTTACATTTATATAGCGCTTTTCTAGATGCTCAAAGTGCTTTACACATTTTCGGGGGAATCTCCTCATTCACCACCAGTTTGCAGCATCCACCTAGTGGACACGACGGCAGCCATATTAAGAGGAGACAGTGATGGGGATGGTTAGGAGGCCATGATGGACAGTGACCAGTGGGCAGGATCCCCGGTTAAACCCCTGTACTTTCGAGGGACATTCTGGGATTTTTAACAACCAGAGAGTCGGGACCTCAGTTTAACCTTTCATCCTCTTCACTATACTGGGGCTCTAGGACCCACACAGAGCACAGTTGAGCACCCCCTGCAGGTCTCACTAACTGTACATTCACACCGAAAGCGGCAAGAGCATCAAGGGCGCCGGCAGCGATAATCGGTGAGGAGCAGCGTGGGGCATCTGCGCCGGTGTCAGCGTCGAGGAGAGTTAAAATCAAGTCAACTTTATTGTAATGAGCTATGACGTGGTTTGGCGGCAAGCAATCAGAATGTAGAAGTCCACCACTTGAGAGGAGTCCATAAACACAGTCACTGTGAACTTTGGTTCCAATCACAGTTGTTCCCAAGGGTTTTAATATTGTGGTCGCCGGATTTCCAGTTATTTACAATGTTTTCTTACAGAGACATACATTAAAAAAGTTAGTGGCAAGTAGGCATGGGACGATAACCGATTTCATGGTATTTCAAGGTAAAGTCAAGGTTTTAAAACTGCCAAAATTTTCTGCTATACTGTTCCTAAGGTTTGTGTAAGATTTTTTATGTACATTTTTTTACAACAGTATCTCCAGCAGAAAAGTTATCCAAAGATGCTGTTGTAAATTGTAAAGACATCTGTGTGAAGTCAAGAAGTCCAGGATTCACTTGAATTATTTAGGCTGACATGTTTACGGTCTTAAAATATTTGAAATGTTTCTCAAAATAAAATAAATTGTGTTCAAAGGAGAAAAAAGGTTTTGAAGATATTTTAAAAACATATTTTAGAGCAGTAATCACAATACTGTGAAACCGTGATATTTTTATCCAAGGTCATCATACCGTCAGAATCTTAAACCGGCCTATGCCTAGTGGCAAGTTACTGATGTGCATTAATGTTATATATATTTTTTCTTTTAAAAAAGCAAATATTTCAGACACATATTAAGTGGAGCAAAGCCAAAGCACATGCAACAACTTGATCTTCCATTGTTAAATCAATCTGATAAAAACCGTGCAACATTTCACGCTAGCTAGACAGCATGTTTTATGCAGTAATGTAAATGATTTGCTGATAATGCTGCGACGGCACCTTTAAATACAAGATCAGTGTAGCGAATATTGATGCTCTCACCACCGAAGCTCTGAAGGCAGAGAGCGTTTTCGCTAGGGCGGCCAGAGCGAACTTTGAGGCTCTCACCGCCTTAAGTGTGAACATACAGTTACACCACTTCCAACAGCAACCTTCCCATGTGGTCGCCCATCCAGGTACTAACCAGGCGAAACCCTGCTTAGCTTCAGTAAGGGACCATGTGAGAGTTGCAGAGAGCTAGCTGCCGGCTTGTTGAGTCACAGTCTAAAGTTTGTGTTTATATGTTTGCTAGCTATTTTATTTTCAAAATCTGAGGTAAAGGGCATGCTGTCACTTTCAGTATAGCAATGAATGTCACATATAAAGGTATTCAAACTCATACTGGCAACATTTATGTGAATAAAGCACATGATCAGCACCTGGGGTGATTATTGTCATAGTAGTGTGTGCTGTTGTTCTCCCGCGATGTCGCAGAAATAGAAACCATTCCTAAAATAGAAAATTCGCATATGTATGTTGTGGGTGGTTAGAACATGTGTAGTTAGGACACAGTGTTAAATGTTTGCAGAGTTTAATGCCAAAGAACAGCCATGCTTTGGTTTCCTAAATAACTTTTCTGTTAACAGTTATAAGAAAAAAAAATTCCACAGATTAAAAATAAAGAATTTTTTATGGAACGGAACATGTCTTAGAATGTTATAGGTTCTTCATGGAACCATCGAAACTTTTAATTTGAAAGTTTAAAACGAATTATTTAACTGAAAATTTGGGGTCTGTAACATTTTTCTTGTTTCTGCACGTATAGTATGCTCACGCCTGCATTTATTTGACAAAAATACAGCATAAATTTAAGGTTTAATTTCTTACTTTAAAAAAACAACAACAAAGAAACAGGAAATAATGTAACCTTGTGTTTGATTTTTTTCAGTAAAAAAAGTGTCTATAAGACTGCAAAAAAAACTGATTCTGGTATTGACATGCAAAATTTCTCGCAGGCATGTTTTAGATCTTGTAATTTTACAGTACATTATTGTTTCTCAATGTGTCTAATTGTTTGTACTTGTTGATGATTTGTTTGTAAATAGTTTTTTTGTGACAGTTGTCTTTGTATTGTGGCTCTAAAAAGCAAGTCAAATTCACAGTAAATAATAAAAGCTGATATTATAGAATACAACCTAATACTGTTGAGTATTATAGAAAAGTTCTTGCAACTTTTGCAGTCTGTTTTTATCTGTGTTTGGAGAGCTCTGGTATTAAAAAAAATCTAACAAGCACTGAATCATTTTAACTCTCTAACCAGTTCTATTCTTCTCTCTGTGGTCTCAGTGCCCCCACAGATTGATGTACGACCCCTGGATCAAGTTGCTGTCCAAGGACGAACAGTGAATTTCCAATGTGGCACCCAGGGAAACCCGCTTCCGGCAGTTTTTTGGCAGAAAGAAGGCAGTCAGGTAAGTGTGCAACTTATGCATTTGCACTACAGCTGATACATATACAGTAACAGTACATTACAAAAACCACACCTTTCTTTTGTACTCAGATTTGATTTACAAGTATTGACCATGAACTTGAGATCAGTGGATATACTCTTACAGTAAAATCTGCAGAGTTGAATTAAATTAACAGAAGTGGCAGGTAAAACATTGATAATATTGCAAAAGGTTTCTTATAATAAATGCTGTTCTTTTAAGAGAAGTTTTTTTTAAAACAAATTTTGAGAAGATCACGTTTATGATTGACCATGGCTGGTCCCGCATTAGCAATCACACGATATACCAGTCAGATGTTTCCAAACACAAATAAATAGCCGGATTTCCTTACCTTAGACGTCTTCGTCTTGAAGAATCCCCCATCCATCCCAACTCCTTAATCTAGGGGAGTTCTCGAGACCTATCTGAGCTCAGATTCCCCTCTCTCCCGACTAAACGGGATGGAGCCCCGGGCTCAAAGATCCTTTGAGCTCAGCCTCTCTCCTGGGATAGCAGGCTAAACATGCATTTACCTTATCAAACATCAGTTAAACTATTGAACTTTCTATTCAAACTATTCACAAAGAAATGTATCATGGTTTGCACAAAATTTGTGACCTTGGACCACAAAACCTGCCAAAAAAGTGTTGCAATTATTATTATTATTTTTATTAAGTTGTATACATCACCTTAGAAAAACTAAATCTGAAAAATCTACAGAGAAAATTACTGAGAGAATTTCAGTATTATGTATTATAGGTATTAATAAAATGTATGTATAAAATATTATTTATTGTGCATACAGTAATTGAGTTTTGATATATTTTCATTCATTCATTCATTTTCTTTTCGGCTTAGTCCCTTTATTAATCTGGGGTCGCCACAGCGGAATGAACCGCCAACTTATCCAGCATATGTTTTACGCAGCGGATGCCCTTCCAGCTGCAACCCATTTCTGGGAAACATCCATACATACTGATTCACACACATACACTACGGACAATTTAGCCTACGCAATTCACCTGTACCGCACGTCTTTGGACTTGTGGGGGAAACCGGAGCACCCTGAGGAAACCCATGCGACCACGGGGAGAACATCCAAACTCCACACAGAAATGCCAACTGACCCAGCCGAGGCTCGAACCAGCAACCTTCTTGCTATAGGGCGATAGTGCTACCCACTACGCTACCGTGGCACTTGTTATATATTCACAGTAGGAACAAAATATCTTTGCTTAATATTCAAGTGATTTTTTGCCTAAAAGAAAAATCTATAATTTTGACCCATAAAATGTATTTTGGTTATTGCAACTTAAAATGACAATAATTTAAAAATAATTGTAAAAAAAAATCACTTCAGAAAACAATTTCAGAAAGATCATGTGACACTAAAGATCATACATTTTCTAATTAAGGACACTTTTCCCTGTATTTTGATCAAATAAATGCAGCCTTAGTGAGCACGATGTATAGATTGTATTACAGTACGCAGTCAAGTAAATACTACACAATTAGTAATGCAGATTTTTAGATGGCTCAGCATTGTCAGTTGGTAATGCAATACTCTCCGTATATCATGTGTGGGCTTAAAGAGCCTGATTGGAGATCAAAGGCAGATCTCTTTACATGAAGATGTTTTATTTGCATCTCAAAGCATGTTTATCAGTGACTCATTAGCTTGAAAACAAGCCTAGAGTCTCTCCGTGATTATATTTACCCTTGTTGATGCTGATTAGTGGCGTATTGCTGATTGCATTGAAGAGATGATTCAGAGCGCTGGATTGCTGGAGACGTGGAGCCGCATGTTTTCAGAGCCATTACGGGAAAGCGGCGGGCCTCGTGAAGGAGCAGCAACAGAAAATTTGACATAGAGGAACATCAGGTGTCAGAGCAGCTCCCGTCGGCCAGTAAAAGCACAGCGCTCATTCTGTGTGTAATGGTGTGTTTTCCTGCTAAAAATAGAGCTCGGTCAGAGCAGAGAGACCACTCAGCCCTGATGGCTTCATCGTTTTGGAGTCATTCGGGGTGTGGTCTGCATTTTAGAGCATGTTTTTCAGGCATTTGCAGCTCTGTGTTCAGATTATGTGCTGGCCTTTTCACCTCCGTCCATTACTTGACTAGTTTAAGCCTCTTAAGGGATGTGGATGGATTCCCCTTCATTCGATGTACATGTGCAGCATGTACCCCTGTCATGCCAACTCAAGCACTACAAAGAGGCAAGCTGCTTTTGACAGCAGATTCAGCTGCGCAAAAAATACCAACACAATCACAGCGATTCATCATTTTTTTGGTTTAGTGGCTAATTCATATTAATTTGTACGATCTCATTCATGCATTTTGGTATGATTTGCTCATCCTCCAATTAGGGATGGGTATAGGGGCTTGCCTTCTTTTAAAAATTGAACGTTTTATACTAATTAAATTGTGTAAATTTGTATTAATTAACCACTTTTCTAATGCATGTTCAAGCATTTATTTATTTATTCATTTATTCAGTTATTTATTTATTTGTTTATTTATTTATTTATTTGTATTTTTTGTTTCTTATATTTGCATTTTTTAATTTTTTGTCCAGTCAAGTACAGTGGGTTAGTCACTGTTTTATGCAATGTTTTATGCTGTTTTATGATAATTTTGTAAAAAATCTGCAGATTAATGCGGAATGATTTTGGGAGTATCATAACTAAAAACTTAATATATTAAATTAAAAAAAATATTGCCTATTTAACTTTTATTTAATGTTCACAATGCAAATCCAATTAGATCCACTTAAACAAAGCAAGTCTCTCATATAATATCTCTGCTAAAAGAGAGAAATTATTACTTTACAATCTGTATTGTAAATAAATCAAATGAACATTTTCATATTTGTCAATAATATTACTGAAATTAATTAAAAAAACGGAATAAATGTAAATTTACACACATTTGCACAAGTAAGTAAATAGACTCAATGATGGACTAAAAATCTGTGGAATTCTGCAGACTTCTGTGAGAGCAGATTCCGTGTGGTCCTAGTCATAAGTTACATTTTATAATATGTTCAAATAAAAATAGTTGTATTAAATTGCAAAAATATTTTTAAAATATTAGTGTTTTTACTGTATTTTTCGTCTGATAAATGCCTTTTTTTAGTCTTGAGCATTAGGAAAAACAACAAATATTTATCTCAACCCCAAACACAAAAATATGCAAAGTAAGCACATTGTGATTGAAATCATTAACAATGAAGATCAATGATTATTGATTGAAATTATTAAAATATATTTTTACAGTCATTTTGTTCTTTTCAATTCTAAAAAAAATTATATATTAATCATCTTAAATGCTACTTAAGGGGGGTGGCTCAGTGGTTAGCACTGTCGCCTCACAGCAAGAAGGTCGCTGGTTAGAGTCCCTGCTGACCCAGTTGACATTTCGGTGTGGAGTTTGTATGTTCTTCCAGTGTTCGTGTGAGTTTCCTCCAGGTGCTCCAGTTTCCCCCACAGTCCAAACATAAGTATAAGTGAATTGGATAAACTAAATTGGCCGTAGTGTATGAGTGTGTGTGTGAAAGCGAGAGTGCAAGGGTGTTTCCCAGTACTGGGTTGCGGTTGGAAGGGCATCCGCTATGTAAAACAAATGCTGGAATAGTTGTCGGTTCGTTCTGCTGTGCTGACACCTGAAAAACAAGGGGGATGAGCCGAAAGAAAATGAATGAATGAAATGCTGCTTAAAGTGAATTTAGGCATTATAATATTATAAGTACATCATGAAAAATGTCTATTAATTTTGATCATTTTAAAGATTACATTTAACAATATGAATAAATCATTAGTGTTTTCAAATATGAACCACAAAACCAGTCATAAATTTCAGTTTTATCTTAATAAACAAGATTTCTATTAACATATACTTGGCAGAGATACATTTATTTAAAAAATCTGTATTCCGAGGGTTAAAAAAATCTAAATACAGAGAAAATCACTTTTAAAGAAATTGGAATGAAGTGCTTTGCAATGCATATTACTCAAAATTGAGTATTTGATGTATGTGTGTATGTATGTATGTATGTATGTATGTATGTATGTATGTATGTATGTATGTATGTATGTATGTATGTATGTAGTAGTGAATTTACAAAATACCTTCATGGAATACTTTACTTTAAACTACTTAAAATAAGTTGAAATAACATACTTCTTAAGTTTTTTGGGGCGACAACTTATGCTGAGTTCAGACTGCATGATTTTAGCCCCGATTTTGACTTGCCGACAGGTTTTGAAAAATCGCCGACAAATGCCTGAAATCACAGGCGAATCAGTGCTCGTTCACGCGAATGACAATCACACAATATGAACTATCAAAGAGGCGATCTGAGAGAATGCCCGGGAGATATTTGCCGTGCTAAATATCTGGAGCTGTCTGCGATTCAAATCATGCCATGTGAAATGTGTTTTGACTGAAAATAACATCGGCGATCGCCTACAGCCAATGAGATGGCAGCATTCACTTGTGTGTTTATCTGTAGGCCAGCGGGAGGTTGAGGAGAAGTTAAAAGCGCTCATTTTCAGTTTATTCGGACACAAGAAATGGAGGAAAAATTTGTGTAAATTTGGCAGGAGCCCCCGTGTCTGTTTGACGTGTCATGTGAGCAATATCACAACCCAACCCGGTCAAAAAAATAAAAAAGTTGAGGAGAAATTACTAATTCCCTTCAAAGCGAGCAAATATGTACATTTCTACCCCATTAAAGGTTTCTTTCTCGTTATGTAGTAAATAACAAAAGATATATTACGTGTTTGGGTGTGAGACGTAGTTTGGACAAAGTTGGCAGCGATTCTTCCTATTTTGAAGTCATGCAGTGTGAAAATTCCCTGTCGCCGATCCAGCTTGCAGTGTTAACAAAGCAGCGACAAAACACTAGCCCAGATAGTCATGCAGTGTGAAAACATCTGTGACACGACTACTTTGAAAATCATGCAGTCTGAACTCGGCACTAATTGTTTTATGTTCAATCCACTTAAACTTAATCAATTTGTGTTGGGGCAGCATACAGCTAATGTGTGGAATCCAGTATTTTTACGGTGTATTTTTTTGACTATTGCCCATGCAGCATAAGACTTTTGTATAAGAGCATAAGAGTTTTGTAGTCCAGAACACATATTAACTTTAGTGAGTGTTCAGATCTACATGCAATTAATAATAATGAATTCAGAGCTATTTTTTATCAACTAACTTCACTCACGATGGCTAAGTGGACTTCATATGGGGCTAACTCTGAATCGACACACTAAACTGACAAAGTTTTAGATTGTAATTCTGTACACTGCATGTAATCATGCTTCTGTCGTGTTCATTTCTGCTTGAATACTATCAGAATCTAAATGATTGCTGCATGTCTGCTATTAGAACATTATTTTGATAATCACCTCTTAGTCAAAACCACTATACAGTTGAAGTCAAAATTATTAGCCCTCCTGTGAAATTTGAATGCTTTAACAAATATTTCCTAAAGGAGGTTTAATGGAGTGAAGTTTTCAACACATTTTAAACGTATTATTTTTAATAACTAATCCTAATGACTAATTTATTTCGTCTTTGCCACGATAGCAGTACATACTATTTTACTACATGGTTATATGTTTTTTTGCAAGATACTAGTATTCAGTTTAAAGTGGAATGTAAAGACTTAACTAGGCTAATCAGGTCAAATTAGTCATTGAATAAGTCATTGAACAATTGTGATTTGTTCTGTGGCCATTCGAAAATAATCATCTTCAAATACCATCAATTTTTTTTATTATTATTTAAGCTGCTTTTATTCCAACAAAACTAAAAGAAATAAGAGGCTCTATTTTTATGATCTAGGTGCAAAGCACATAGCGCAATAGCATTAAGGGCGGATCTGAATCCACTTTTACTATTTTAAGAACGGGAAAAGACAGTTTGCACCCTGGCGCATAGTCTAACAGGGTTGTACCTAATCTCTTAATGAGTTATGGGTGTGTTTTGAGCATAATGTGTATTTAGCCAATCAGTCTTAACTCCCATTCCCTTTAAGAGTCAGTTGCGTCATGCTATGGCACATTTGCTATTTACAGGGCAGACTTTGTAAGTGGAAATACTAAATGCTTCACTTGCAAGAAAACAGTTAAACAGACTAGCTGCATAAGGATAAAGAATGAGCCTCCTCCATTCGGCCTCTTTACTTTCTCTTTAGTTTACTTTTACTCTTTACTTTACTCCTTTATTTTCGGAAATAAGGATACTGTATTGTACCACACTCCACTGAAGACATTCACTAGCCTACATATTTCATTTATTTTGTTAAGCACAAAGATTTGTTTCAAAACTATTTCTAAATTTAGTTCTAATTTTCAGCAAACAAATAAATAAACAATAATAACAAAGTGTGGTCAAAAAACGGAGCTATATCCAAACACACGTCCTATTCTTATGCCACATATGGTGATGCTTACGTCTTACTGGTGGCCAAATCTTCTTTTTATTAAAACAAATATAAATATGCATATAATAAACAATCCTCATAATAATAATAATAACATTATACAAATGCAAATCTTCATGAATAATGGATTTGCTATTTAAACATTGTGGTGAAAAACTTGATAATTAGGGTTGCACTGGTCTGACAATAGCAACAAATCGTCTTGTACCTTATTGCACCGGGTGTATTCAGTCTAGAAGAAAAAACATTATAGGAAATACTGTGAAAATTTCCTCGCTCCATTAAACATAACTTGGGAAATATTTCAAAAAAGCTAAAAGTTCAAAGGAGAGCTAATAATTTGCTTTTAACTGTACAAATAAGCATGAATTAAAGTAAACTGAACTGAAATGTAGTGATATAATGTGCATCCCTTTATTTTTTTAAAAGCTTCGCTATTGTATTTCACCTATATTCATCCAGTCTGACCTTTAAACAAAATTCAATTAAACAGCCTGTTTTCACCTTTCAGTATTGATGAGTGCCGCATTGTGAACGTTAGAGTACGCCTACAGACTGTACTTCATCAGGCTCTTTTAGTGCAAAAAGAACAAGGACAGTCCTGTTTTCCATGGCCGTTTGTAACTTGTAAAACAGACTTTCAGGCTCTGGGTATTTTGCCCGTGGTGTGAACTCAAAAGTCTGTCCTCTTTCATAGATGCTTCTTTTCCCCGGCCAACCTCCTTCCCAGTCGGGCCGTTATTCTGTGTCCATGAGCGGAGAGCTGTCCATCTCGGATGTTCACTCGGAGGACTCGGGTTATTATATCTGCCAGGCCATCAGTGTGGCGGGGAGCGTCATCGCCAAGGCTTTGCTGGAAGTGGAAGCCGGTGGGTATCTGGGATTACTGTTCATCCCACCCAGCAAATGGCGTCTCTGGAGATAATTGTGCAGAAAACCCCTAGTATTAGCAAACTGCCTGCAGTGAGTACACACAGCTCTTCATTTTGATGTGCGTTACTTAAATGGTGAAGCTGGGTTTTAATTAATGGTGCTTGCTGAGGGATCACTAAAAGTGAAGTGCGCTTGAAAGCTCTTAAAAAAAATATAATTGCTGCATCTCGTACTCCATTCCCCTAAAAATATGTGTTTTTTATAAACAAGTTCAGGACTTTAATAATCAACTACACTGAAATAACTGATGTTGAAAAGAAACTGCTGGACATTTTTTTATAAACAAGAAACACACAGATGGATTGGCCTTTTTGTGTCAAATATAATCCAATAATCAGATTATTTATTGTACATTAGACAATAATTATGTATTGCATTGTTTTCCAACAATAGTAGATAATAGATAGCATTTGTAGTTATATGTAAAAAAATTTTTTAATTATATTTAGTATATTTTCATCCACAAATCTTACCAATCAAATTAGGGCTGCACAATATTGGAAATATATATATATATGTATAAAATATTGCGATATTTAGCTTTTCTGTTATATGGATACAATTTCACCAGATAGTTTAAATAGCTCTATTTGGAAAGAATTCATTCATTTAGATTGATTGGGATGATTCGGTATAGAAGCCAATCACCAATAAAATAAAATAAACAAAATAAAAGCCTAGATTGATGCAATAGAGCACATATAAAAGTGATATAGACAAAAAAACATTACCTAATAATGTCTAACAACATTCATGTTCAGAAATTTGAATAATCAAATGTAAAAACACTGTGTAGTCTTCATTGTAAAAAATTATTTAATAAAATAAATCTTAAATATTAAAGATTCAAATGTTTTTCTTGTGCCTCAACACAGTTACAGGCCTTAAAAACACATGCGAATGATAAATCTTCACTCCATTATAGTATGAGTGACTCCACAAATATCATGTGTTCTTGTGGCTCCTGGGGTTCGTTCTGCATACGTGGATTACTCAATTAATTTGGTTATTGACAATTTGACACAATCCAGGATCGTTTAGTTCTTTAAAACTCATCTGAGAGTTGTTGTCATAGCAACAGGTCTGGTAGCTCAAACCTGCTCGGAAACAGGCTTATTTCATTCTATTATATATAATAGAAGTTTTTAAAAATTATAATAAAACTGTTATGGAATCTACAGTCCGGAATCAAAGTGTAAAGATTGTAACGGGGTGGTTCTCCAGAAGGGTTCAGAGAGAACATTTATTTATAGGGATTTTTTAGAGACAAACACATATTATTTTAAGGTAGTACCAACCCAGTTTAATACAGTTAGTGAAATATAATAGACATGGCCAATGTTTTTTTTTTTTTTTTTTTTTTTTGTGCTTTTTTTAAGGTAAGGAATAATCATTTATGTAGTCATGCACATGGCTTTACAGCTAATATGCTGTTGATTTGATGCTTCACAAAAGTTGCAGACACCTTTACCAATATCAAAATTATTTTTTGATGCTAAATTTATTTCACCAGCCATAGGCCTACTATAATAAAGCAAATTCCACTGTAAAAGTAAAACTAAATAAATTGCTAAATACTCTTGACACATGAAAGTTTATAACCTGCAGCCCACAACAAATGTGGAAAGTTATTGCGGATCATATTTACTGTAACAAAAAGTTCACTACAAATTTTATATAATTTTTTTTAAATTACATGAATTGAATATTATTAACCAGATTGAATTATTAATTGAATATTAATTACCCTGCTGTGCTGCCAACTAATCCTTGCATTGCTGATCATGATTTTGAGGATCAATAAATCAGTTCACAACACACACAGCAATCTCAGATCCGTACATCCAGACGTTTTAATCGGATTCATGAATTTGTTTGAAGAACCAAATTAGCCAGAGATCAGTTATCAAGTGATCCAGGATCTGCCAAATTTTCTTAATCATTTAAGGGAGGTACAAAGAACAAACCCCAGGTCAAGTAGAATCCCAACACGTATAAACTCAACATTTCAGATCCTGTGATGTGACTATTGCAGATGCACACATTGCGATGTCGATGCTGAAAGGATATATTTTGCAGCCCTAAAGCAAATATGGAGTAGTTCCAGAAACATTTTACAAATATTTATTTATCAATATTTAAAAGTAGTAGAGACAAATTATTGATTCCCATTGAAGCACATTGAATTAAATATGAAAGTATAAAAGATGGACTGGCATTTTTGGGTAAAACATAATCCAATAATCTGTTTATTTATTGTACGTTAGACAAAGATTATTTAGTGGCTTGTTTTCTAGTACAAATATCTAAAAGTACAAGAAATTAGGATTAAAATTGCCTAAGAAATTAAATGAATGGCTTTTCTCATCATTTACTCATCCTCCAAACCTGCAAAAGAAGATATTTTGAAGAATGCTTGAAAGCTCTGCAGTATTTTTTTCCCCTAATAGTGGCTACCAGTTTCTAACATTGTACAAACTATCTTCTTTTGAAACTCATAATGGGTTTAAACCAATTTTGAGTAAATTGTGAGTAAACAATAAATTGTTTTTGAGTGAACTAATCTTTTAAAAATCATTTAAAAAAAAAAAAACTTTTTGTAGTGTAATCATCTAGTCAGCCATCTTTACCTCAACAGTTCCACAATATCTCCATATTTTATATCCTGGCGTTCTTAAAAAATGCGATTAACTTTGGCTGCCAGTTGCGTTTGCGTAGTCATACAAGTGAGTAATAAGTCAGCCCGATCTTCTGACGCCAGAGGCTGCGTTAGACAACTGGACAGATGCAAACACACTCCTCACACAAACACACTCTGCTGTTTATCCTCCAGGCCCATCAGATCTCGTCCCTCCAATTATCCGCCGCGGTCCAACCAACCAGACGCTCGCTTTAGGCTCCAACGCCCAACTGCAGTGCCATGTGATGGGCAGTCCGATGCCCAGCGTCAGGTGGGAGAAGGACGGGCGAAGCATCCCGAGCGATGACATTCACATACGCCTAATGGAAAACGGCACTTTACACATCAGCGGAGTGAAGGTATTTGACTGACGCCTCAGACAAAGATGTGAATTGTTTGCTTTGATTAGAGCCGTGAAAAGCGAACAGAGAAAACATCTCAAATGGAGAGAGAAGAGAGAGAAGCGCACCTGAAATAATGGTGTCCAGTTGAGCGTTTCTTATTCCAGACAGGCTTTCCATCAACGCATGCAAAACACTTTTAGCCGCGTAATGTTCATAAATCAATAAGCAACAGATTTGATTGCTCGCCGTACATTTAGGCGGAATGTAATTATTCGTACGAAATTGCACTGATAAAGTGGAAGTGACACTAATCTGAGGTTTCCTTCCAAGATCGGAGCAAAGAGTAAGATTTGTTTTAATTGACTTTGGCGTTCATTCATCAAGAAGGTTCGGTGGAAAAAATGGCTCAAGACTTAAAGTTCTCAGAGCGATACATCTGAAAAAGCAGGTACATCTGTCATGTCATGATATAGAGTTGGACTTTATAAATGTACTGCATTAGCTTATCAAATGAAGATGCAAGACTGAAATTACAAGCAGAACTCTGTAATATTAAAGCAGCCTATCTTACATCAAATACCATAACATGTATGCGCACCATTCAATATTCAGTTCTTATAATGTGAATATAATAATTATGTTATGTTATGTTATGTTATGTTATGTTATGTTATGTTATGTT
>CAIGQQ010004325.1:1106615-1126671 GCA_903798035.1 Danio albolineatus
TTTTATTTTATTTTATTTTATTTTATTTTATTTTATTTTATTTTATTATTCAGCAAGGGCAGCTAAAGTTTGAAGGTTCCTGATGTATTTAAATAAAGTTTATTAAACATTTTAATTAACTGTATTTAATTTAGCTCTGTCAACTAGCTACTGATCTATGGAACATTGGATTTTGTAGTACTGTGTATAGTAAATGTGCAGCAGTAATTTGGGGTAAATTACTTACATTTTGTACTAAAAAATGTGTGTTATCTGAGAAGTGATTTCTAAATTGTCCTTGTAAGGTGCAACTACTTTTCTGGCTGGATGAACTGGAGATGTAATTCCTGTGGGATTTGTTTTTTTTTTCCAGAGTAAACAACCCTGTTTTGGTATCTTTATGTGCATCATGAGAAAGTTGCAAGGTTTATTTGAGCGCAGGGCATTGCCTTATAGACGTCTATTTGTAATGCATTACCTTACACACTTCCAGTGTCAGAAATCCAATTTTCCATTAAGGGCCGATATTGGCCCCCTGGATTTGATTTTCTGTGGCATTTTTTTTACCTTTATGAGGTAAAGAGGTGTTTATTTCTACCCATATAAAATCATTCTGTGTCATCTTTTTATATCTTTTATAATTGGATGTTAGGGTGTCAGCAATAAAACTAAATCAATATCAACTCTCATTTTCTGTCATTTCGTGTAGAACTTGCCCTAGAAAAATATATTACTACATAAACTACATAACTACATAACATTTTACGCAGAGGAACTCATTTCAGGGTAATTCATACTCATTTTAAAATAAATTTTAAAAGTTCTGCATTAGGAATGCAACGATTAAACAGTTTCACTGTTGGCCGCGCTTTAATTCATCACCGTTAATTAATTGTAAAGTCTTCTCAACGCCGCTTTCTGCACAGAACAAAACTAAACTAAACAAAGTTTTGCCAACTGTGCGCTAGTTTAAAGTTGTGAGCTTGTCCACCAAGGCTAATATGACCGCACACTGGATTACCTATGGCTGAGGCTATTAACTAAGTGCTGTTTACATATCGCATCTTTTGCAGGCAAGTTTGTTTTTTTCCAATGGAAGCGTACGGCTTGTGCCTACATATTATATCGCGACACACTCATGCTTTCCAGGCGCACCTAGTTGAAAGAATTGTGCAAGCGCAAAGCAAGTCACATGACAAGTTCATAAATAGTGCCTTACAGACAGAGCTCCAGAAATACTTGAAATACTTAGCTAATATGTAGCTTAGATTTACATTAGACAAATAATTTTTTTTATTTATTCTTCATTCATTCATTTTCCTTTCGGCTTAGTCCCTTTATTAATCCGGGGTCGCCACCGCCGAATGAACCGCCAACTTATCCAGCATTTGTTTTACGCAGCAGATGCCCTTCCAGCCACAACCCATCTCTGGAAAACATCCATACATTCTCATTCACACTTATACACTACGGACAATTTAGCTTACCCAATTCACCTGTACCGCATATCTTTGGACTTGTGGGGGAAACCGGAGCACCCGGAGGAAACCCACGCAAATACGGGGAGAACATGCAAACTGACCCAGCCGAGGCTCGAACCAGCGACCTTCTTGCTGTGAGGCGACAGCACTACCTACTGTGCCACCATGTCGCCGTATGTATTCTTATTTTTATTTATTTGATAATTAATTGTTCTCTCATTTATTTTCAGTGTAAAATTATTGCTTATGTTTAAAAGCCACAAACTTTTTTTCACTTATTTTTAAGACCAAAGAGAAATGGGCTATTGTTTGTTTTTTTATTATTATTTTGTGCTGTATTATTTGGTTGCTAAGCAGCAACAAATAACACTTTAAAATATAAGGAGTTTTCACTTTTATTCAATTATTTTAGTTTAATGAATGCATAGTAATTGTGATAACCGGAAAATCTTCCCCCGACTATAACTGTACAACCCAAATCTATAATCGTTGCATTACTATTCTGCATAAAATATTAACTGAATATATGAATGAACAAATTTTTTTATTAAATTCATTAGTAGATAATTTCCATAAAATTAACCCATTTTTATTAAAACAGGACTAAAATGCAAAAATGAAACATTAAGATAAATGATTATTATCTATTTAAATATTATTATAAATCTAATTGAATTTTATTTTATTCATTCATTTTCTTTTCGGCTTAGTCCTTTTATTAATCTGGGGTCACCACAGTGGAATGAACCGCCAACTTATCCAGCACATGTTTTACGCAGCGGATGCCCTTCCAGCTGCAACCCATCTCGGGGAAACCTCAATCCACACACACTCATACACTATGGACAATTAAGCCTACCAAATTCACCTGTACCGCATGTCTTTGGACTGTGGGGGAAACCAGAGCACCCGGGGGAAACCCATGCTAACACAGGGAGAACATGCAAACTCCACACAGAAACGACAACTGGCCCAGCCGAGGCTCGAACCAGCGACCTTCTTGCTGTGAGGCGACAGCGCCACTGCGCCCTTAATTAATTTAATTTAATTTAATTTAATTTAATTTAATTTAATTTAATTTAATTTAATTTAATTTAATTTAATTTAAATTTAATTACAATAAAACACTATTCATTTATTTTATAAAAAAAAAAAAAGACCTAGCATAAAAGTATAAAAATACTTTTTCCCCCTGTCCCTTATTTTTATCCACCAATGAATTACTGGCCTGCTAAAACATGTTAAAATTCAAGAGCACATTTAATCACGTCTGCTTTTGCATGCAATACATACTGTTTGATTCCTGCTTGTGTTTACAAACTGAGTTTTGTGATAATCAAAAACACATCACCAGTGCTGTCAGTACAACCAGCATTGAGCGTTCCCCAACTGCACTTTATCTCACACTCAGAAATGCGTTCAGTCAGTGCCAGCATTTAAAGTCTCCTGCACTGCTACATATTAAAAAGAAATACACGAGGAAGGGGTTTAGACACCCTCTCCTGTGGCCTGATGGGTAGAGCGAGTGGCAGACGCTCTCATTACCGTGCCGGGTTTGCCAGAGACGTCATTCAGCGTGTCAGAGCAAGCGGATGGAGGTTTACGGTGGAGCGAGGCTGGATGTTCCCTCAGGCTACAGTCAGAATTCGGCAGAACTCGTCCCTCTGGGCCGTGTGGAGGTCAGATGAACAGAAGCCTCTATTATTGTCCCGCCAGGAGAGCAGCGGGGAGGAGGCCGAGAGTAGAGGCCAAGTCGTTATTTAGCTCTGCTCTGACACCTTGTTAAGGAGACGCTGGGATTTATGGAGCAGCTCGCTCTGTTTAGGGGTCACGGTCATGTGCACAGTCCGACAAGTCAGCCGGACAGACCTTATGTGCTCACAGTGCATGGAGACGAGGCCAGATCCTCACCGTCATCCTTCACACCCTTGCTTTTTTCCTCATTTGTGAGGGCCAACACATCCAGCTCAGCCTTTTTTTACTCTCAGTGCTGAGGAATAATGAACTAAATGTTGCAGTGCTACAGATTTTAAGGGGATATTATGCTGCTTTTCATATGGATAACACTTTTATGACATGTTTAATGGTCATCAGTGCCTTAAATCCCTGAAAGTTTTTGATATTTTGATATTTACATATGAACATTTATATGCTTTTATGTATGTATCATATCATCTCTGCATCAAACTACAAAAAATTAATTACCGCTTGAGTGAGGCGTTTGAAATGTGTATGGACAGGACAGTAAATTTGATGTTGTTTTCTCTTCTGGCTGCCGTTTCAGTCTCACGCATTTTGTTTTCCTTTTTCTGAAAGTCTTGATAACACCATCAGATTTGTTTTAGAATTTCAACAAATACACTATCTGACAAAAGTCTTGTCGTCGATCCCAGTTGTACAAGCCACAACTAATAATTTTACTTCTAGTTGATCATTCGGAAAAGTGGTAGCAGTTAGATTTTTCCAATGAATAATCTGTTATCTGCATCACAATCATCACAAATACTGTAGAAGACCTATTGGAACCTGCATGGACCCAAGATTCTCACAGCAATCAGTCAAGTTTGGTGAAAGAAAAGTCATGGTTTGGGGTTACATTCAGTATGGGGGAGTATAAGAGATCTGCAGAGTGGATGGCAACATCAACAGCCTGAGGTATCAAGACATTTGTGCTGCCCATTACATTACAAACCACAGGAGATCTTCAGCAGGATAGCGTACCTTCTCATACTTCAGCCTCCACATCAAAGTTCCTGAAAGCAAAGATGGTCAAAGCGCTCCAGGATTGGCCAGCCCCAGTTACCAGACATGAACATTATTGAGCATGTCGGGGGTAAAATGAAGGTGGAGGCATTGAAGATGAATCCAGAGAATCCCAATCATCTCTGGGAGTCCTGCAAGAACGCTTTCTTTTCCATTCCAGATGACTTCATTAATAAGCTATTTTATTATAAGCTTTTAAATTTTTAATAACCTATATTAATTGCGAAGATTTATGGATGCAGTCCTCATATACCTCATGGCAGTCATACACAATACTGATTCTTTTTGCACTGCACCATGATCAAGGCATGCTCTTATTTTATTTTGGTAAATTAAGCATAATCTAGAGGCCTTTGCCTTTCATATAAGCCACTTCTGATATCAGCTGATCAACTAGAAGTCAAGTTATTATTTGTTGTTCCTAAAACTTGGATAGTCAACAAGATTTTTGTCAGGTAGTGAAGGATTGTAAAAAAATGTTGGTGTCTCCCATTCACTGCATTCTAAGTTTACCCAACTATGATGACTTCCTCTACTGAGAAACCCAAAAATGTGCAAAGGGTCCATTATGTAAGATAAATATCCAGTGTCTCAAGAATATGAAGCTTTAGTGCACAATAACCAACAGATTCATTCATTCATTCTCCAATTTTCTTTTCGGCTTATTCCCTTTGTTAATCAGGCATTACCACAACAGAATGAACCACCAGCATATGATTTAAGCAGTAGATGCCCTTCCGGCCGCAACCCAACACTGGGAAACACCCATAGACTCTTGCATTCTCACACATACACTACGGCCAATTTAGCTTATTCAATTCACCTGTACCGCATGTCAGTGGGGGAAACTGGAGCACCCGGAGAAATCACACATGAACACGGGGAGAACATGCAAACTCCTCACAGAATACCCAACTGACCCAGCCAGGGCTCAAACCAGCAAACTTCTTGCTGTTAGGTGATCATGCTACTCACTGCACTGCTGTGTTGCCCTAATAAACCACATATCTTTTATTAAAAGTTGTCAAATTTGTCCTTATTTGGGTGTGAGAAAACAATTTAAGTGTTTGTCCCTTTAAATGCAAATTAGATGCTGCTTTCCAGAAGAGGGCGGAGCCTTTGCTATTCTGACAGAAACAACAAAACAAGCAATCTCATGCTGTCAAAATAGTGGATCGTACTTGTTTAAACCAAAATCAGTCAAAAATGGAGAGTAAGAGGCTACAACTTTTAGACTGCAGCAGGATATTTCTGAACAGTTAGGGAATACATTTATGTAGTTGTTGTGGAGTAAATTTGATTCAACTTATGTTTCACACTATTGATAAACTGTTAGTAAACTACACTTGATCTTTACAAAAATGTATTATGTGTGGTACAGTCACTTTTAAACATGCACTTACGAATTACACTGATGTAATGCCAATTTTTTGGACTAATCTAATGACCACTGTAGTCTCTGTGAATACAGTCAGAGCAATGGCGACTTTGGGCATATTAGCCATACAGCGTGTTACCAAGCACATTCAGGAAGGAAATTAGTATTTGCATTGAAACCTTTTCAAAATATAATGTGACATATTTGTTGTAGATATGAAGTATTAATCTTCAGAAGCTAAACTGACCCTTGTTGGTGAAGTGAAGCAGTTTGGCATGAAAACCAACGTTGTTTTGCACAGTTCACATTCACAAAGCCAAGCCCCCATTCTTTATGTCCGACAAGCTTTCAGTATATCAGGCATGGCTCTCCCCTATCAATTTGCGAAATTGGCAGTGACATTTCTGGAAAGAAAATACATACTGATACAGACAAGAGCAGACATAAAAGACTGCACATGCATATGAGGGAGATAATCAAGATGACTATCGCTTAAAATAACACCAAAATAAAGATAAAAGCTATAGCCTAGTGATAGAAAGTTCACATTATTTTAATATAATATTAATATAGTTTGATTCCCTGGCACGTAATTCACAAACACATGCCAACACTGGCATCTCAAACAAGATAAAAACAATTATGTGTATACGAAATTATAAGAGACAGTAAAGATTAATTCATTGTTTACATGGGTCTCCAGGCTTTGCAGTGTCAGTTAGCTCATTACATTGTCCAAAGTGACATACAAGTAAAGAGGTGTACAGCAATTCAACAAGAAGACACAATATACACAATATGTGCTACTTATGAAATAGTAACTGTTAGTGCTCAGAATAAAGTGCTAGAGTAAGGAGTTTTTATAGATAGAAGAGTGTTTCTACAGGTGGTTTGTCAATCCCACTCATCTGTGTGAAGCTTGTTTTTTTTTTTTTGTCTAAGTAGTTTTTTTTAGAAATATGGGGCGATTGTCTGGTGCAAAACTGGTGCAAGAGTCTGTTAAAGTGCCAACGAGATGAAAGAGTGTGTTTCCTACAGGTGGTTTGTCAAGCCCACTCACCTGTGTGAGGTACACTCAGAATTGCTTAATGTTTTGAGGTTATTGTGTGATGTGGTGGGAAGGGGAGAACAGGGTGTCCTGCTTTTGTTCACAGGGGTTCAGGTGATAGCAGCAGAAATGGGTTTTTAGTTGTCATTTGAATGACGTTAATGAATCAGCTCATCTCACCTGTCATCTTCCGAGACCTCAAGTAGTTCAAAGCTATGCGGGTGTGCTGGTTCAACAACAGAAAAGATTAGTTCATCTGTCTCGAGGCCTAATGTTTCGAATCATTCGTTCAACTTGTAACAACACGCTTGATCGACACAAACGTATTCATTTCATACACTTCTCTAGGTTTAGGGCTGGTTTTAGGAATGGATGAAATATTGCCTTGCCTTTCTAGGTACCTGTCTGTGTTGCAAGTCCCATACGAGCTCATTTTCACCATTTTCATGCTAATCACAGATGTTATTCAACTACGCTTGGTTTGTCAGACAAACAACAGAGGCCTGTTAATTAAACTGCAGATGAAGGTTCAATTCCTTCAAAAATGATATTTAAGTATGTCCTCAGTGATGTTTTTAGGGTAATAGAATTCCCTTCCACTACAGGGGAGCAAAATCTGTACAACAGATTTCCCACATACTTGCAGAAAGAGGCATATCAAAAACAAAAACAAAAATTTTATATTGTTTGTCTTGGTACAGTAGATGCATCGGAGACCCAATTATAGCAATTAAAAAGGTCAGATATTCATGTTGTGTCCCCATTTAACTTCCTATTTCATTGCATAACAAAAACTCAACTGTTTTTGAAAACTGCAGGTTTTCAGGGTGACATACTATTTTTTTCTGACTGGAAGCAGTGTACTTCGCCAAACATTGTGTTTATATTGTTCAGCTTCACAACTGAGAGAGTAAACAAACAGGCTCTACTGAAACGTCTGTATCTGTCAAATGTATTGGGAAGTCAGATTTGTTCAGCGGTTCAGTTTAAGTTCAAAATCAATTTGAATTATTACTTGGCTGTTTGTCACTGCTGCATGCTGTCTATACTAGGGATATCACGTAAGGCATTCATATTTTATATCATTTAAATAATTTAGTAAACAATAAGGTATGATGTAATAGTAGTTATATATAATATACAATATACAATTTATATACAATTTATATATAATATACACTATACAATAGTTTAATATAAGCCTGTATCTGAGAAATAGCAGAGCACACAGAATGAGCTGCGAGGAAAATGCATAATCCAATTTGTCCTAAACATGAGTCATGCTCTATGTTATAAGGGCTTAAATATAACATAGTTTGAGGGGTTTTCCTCCAGCAGATCCTCTGACAGATTCACATGCTGCTGATAGGCTACATGTGATGTTTAATGTGTGTTTAATGTGTTTAATGCGCTGTTCCTCAATGTATACAGTAACTAATATTTACAAGTAAATTATTTTAAATGTGTAGCATAGACTGTAGTATATTCACTGTATTTATTTTCATCTATTTTTCTTTTTAAGAAAGAATATTCACTCTTTATTTTGGTTTATTTTGTACATTAGCATAACGGATATCCATACAGCTGTGGATATTAACGTATATTCCTGTATTATTTACGTGCAAAATCAGTGCAAGTTAAGCGTGTACGCTATGTGTGCGTGTGTGTGAACTTTGTAATGACATTGTGTGTGACTCATCGTTCTCGTCGACTCGTTAACTCCACAACAAATACATCAAATAATAGTCATTAAAAATTTTCTTACTGTAGTGTTTCTCACAAACGTTACATGAGATCTGCTTCCTTCATGTCTGTCACTGTGCTGTTTATCTGACACAGCCGAGGTCAGAGATTGAGGCACATGACAGGCATGTGGGAACGGTGGGTGGGGAGAACTAGCATTAAAGGCACAGGCAACAAAAACAGCTACACTGTGTTCAAACCAGAAAATTCCAATGTTCTGAAAGGTATAATAAATTATCTGATGGGTGTTTTGAGCTGAAGCATTACAGACACATTCTGGAGACACAAAAGATTTATCTTAAATCTTAAAAAAGAGGTAAAATAGGTGCCTTTTTAGGCTGAGGAAACCATTCAGGTCTTTCTTTTTTTTTTTTTTTTATGTAGCGGACTTCAACAGTGACCAATGGGTTCTAGGTCCAAATTGTAAGTTCAGTGCAGCTTCAGAGTCTTATCTAGCGAAACCATCAGTCCTAAAATAATTAAATAAGCATTTATATAATTCTTAACCACAAATCCTGCATCCTGACATTGTACATTATGTAGTCATGTTTGAAGCATCACGTTTGATGTACACTCTTGTGGTTCTTATAAAAGATCCTGCATGAAACTTTTCATTCCACGATAGGTTCTACACCATGGAAAATGGTTCTTTACACTGTTAAAAATGGTTATTGAATTGTTCGCTGCACAGTTCTTTTGGGAACCAAAATATTATTTTCAGTGACATGACAATGAAAACCTCTTTTTGGTTCTTCTACCTGGTAGCTTTATTACTAAGACTGTTGGTCAGAGTATTAGAGTATTGACGTAGTGTTTGCAAGGTAAATATGGAAAGACTGGAAAAATGGTAGTCAATTTAATTCATGTACAAAAAAAAAGAGGAAACAATGTTTAAAGATTTTAAATAATCCAAAAATCTTCTTATTTTTTTCCACTATAACCACCTTTCACTGTGACTACATAATGCAGGGAGTTATGGATAGAGCTTGTGCATTTGTGCTTTAGGTGTATATAAATGTTTTGTTTTGTTTTGAAAATGATCATTTTGCTGGATAAAGCCTTTATGCCTCAACAGGGATCATGCAGAGCTTTTTGAAGCTGCATTGAAACTGCAATACAGGCCTTCAATCCATTTGGTCCTTGTTGAAACCCACTATATGGCGAAAAATCATGCAATGTCTTCTCTTGTACTGATAAAGAAAGACATCAACGTGATCCTTCAGAAATCATTATAATATAATGATTTGCTGCTCGAAAAACATTGGTTATACAGATATCAATGTTTAAAACAGCTGTGTGTAGCTTAATACATTTGTGAAAATCATTATTTTTTAAGGGGTCTTTGATGAATAGAAAGCTCAAAAAACAGCATTATAAATGTCTTTACTGTCACTTTTGATCAATCTAACACATTCTTACTGAATAAAAGACTTCATTTCTTCATAAAGAGAAAGGATATCTGACGTCGCTCCCTTATAGTTTCAGCGTCTTTGTTAGTAGCTTTTAATGAAGCTACAGTACCTACATTTACTAAAGAGCAGCTTTAAATTACTGTATTATTAGCCAATGACTTGTCAAGCTACGGTTTCAAAGTAGCTTCAACATTGAATAGAATCAATAATATGGAAATTTCTTGAATATTCAAATGCATATGCACTGTTGCATGATTGAACCCGGTCATAATTCACATACTTTCTTTTCATGTGTAAAACTGAGCATCACAGTGACTGTACTACGATTAAGAGATCTTATAAAGCAGCTCTGAATCATTTAGTCCTTCTGTACAAAAGAATCCAACAGCAAATATTAAACACAGAGGTCTTAAATAACTGAGTTTGTTAATAATGAAGTATCATGCACAGCTTTTTGTCACATCAATATCAAATTCAGTTGATATACAGTTGGAGCCTCATCTATTCTGAATGTTCATTTTCTCTGTCTTCTTGCAGTCAGTCAGTGGGCAGCACATGGCAGACGGTCGCTGACCTCGTGAAGCAGGAGAAGCACACTGTTTCTGGGCTTTACCCCAATACCGTGTATCTGTTCATCATTCGAGCGGTCAACTCTTATGGACTCAGCGACCCCAGTCCCATCTCAGAGCCCGTCCGGACACAGGGTTGGTGTAGTTTTTGGTTTTAATGGATGGTTTGTGCATGTCTGTGTGATGTTGTGTGTGTTTGTTTTCAGATGGTCCAGAAGGCCAGGGAAATGACCGGGCTCATGTGCAGATGGATTTAGGAGGGGTGAAGGTTCGCCTGCAGCCACCGGAAGCCTTGAGCCCGACTAGCGTTCAGATCACGTGGACTGTGAGTGTATGATGTGTTGTGCATTTTGAATAATATTTTTAATATTTTAAATTCATTCATTTTCTTTTCGGATTAGTCCCTTTATTAATCTGGGGTCGCCACAGTGGAATGAACCGGCAACTTATCCAGCATTTGTTTTACGCAGCGGATGCCCTTCCAGCTGCAACCCATCTCTGGGAAACATCCATACACACTCATTCACACTCATACACTACGGACAATTTAGCCTACCCAATTCACCTATACCACATGTCTTTGGACTTGTGGGGGAAACCGGAGCACCCGGAGGAAACCCACGCGACCACGGGGAGAACATGCAAACTCCACAAAGAAATGCCATGTGACCCAGCCGAGGCTCAAACCAGTGACCTTCTTGCTGTGAAGCGAACGTGCTACTCACTACGCAACCTTGGCGCCCTGAATATTTTAAATCTGTAATCTAATTATTTATACATGCTGTGATTTTTATACGTATTTCTTTGTCAGTTTTAATTTATTATGAATTATTTTTATTTATTGTAAGCACAATTTTAAAAAATAAATGTCGTTTCTCATTCTTAAACATCTTTTATGTTGTTTCTGTATGGAAATGCTTGTTTGTAAAACATAAATAACAAGTATATACATAATAAGTATTTAAAATATGATAAATATAATTAAATGGGATGAAAAATATAATAGTATTGCATTAATTATTGAATATGTGTTAAATTATATTATTATTATTTTATGCACTTGTTATGACAAGTGTATACATAATAGTTATAAGTAGATAGAAATATAGATTTAACTAATCATTTGTATGTCATAATTTGCTGTTTTTAAAATATAAATAATAAATAAATATATACATATTTATTTATTTATTTATTTATTTTATTTATTAGCATACATTATCAGCCATTGACCGCATTATCTGTCTTCAATAACCTGCAACCTGTAATTATTGTTAAAGGGCCATGAAACTAACTTTCGGTTAAAGTCTACCTCAGAATTTTTTTCAAAAAATATTCGGAGATGGGCGTGGAGCTCTGCGGGCAGAGGGAGGACTGGGTGTGGCTGGCAGAGTAGGGGAAAAAGAGGGGAGCGAACAACTGTTGTCAGTCAGCTCACAAAATGAGACACAAGGAGAGAACCAATGATTTTATAGTTTACAAAGTTAAAATGCTAAGAAATAAACAAAGTAATTTAATGTCCTGCTATAATTGTTAATCATAATTTCATATACACATAACCACAATTTTGTTATATCATTATAAAGATAATCGTGTTTATATTAACACTATAAATGAGGAGGACTTCTCTCCTCCTGAACCCCCTGGTCTGAATGCAGACACAGTGGATAGCAGTGCAGCAGGTCTCTTGCCCTGTCTGTTCCAACGATTAACCCTGCCGGTAATCTGGAAGATTTTAAAAATAGGCGAACACAGCAGCACGAATATAGGCGATGTGTCTGAATGGTAACTAACTGAACTGATAAAAGACAAAGTCCCCCATTCTCCAATTCTCACACAGCTCTCTCGACAAAAATGCTTGCTGCAAACCAACTGCTTTACTGTGTGGGCCCTAACAGAATCACAGAGAAATACATGCATCAAACCCTGTGGATCATTTAAACAAACACATACGACCCGTGCCATGCAGACGTGGTCTCATCCAGTCATTGGGTCTCACAGCTTGGCACGTCTGTCTTGCCTTCGAAAAGCACATGCTCTCATGAAGAAAACTCCGCTATGAAATATAATCAGAAACCGATGCATCATCACTCTACTAGCAGATTCATGCTACATCACCTATTTTGATCCCGTCCCAAAAAATTTTTAAACCCAGAAATTAGCTGACAAAAGCTCAAAATTATCCAGTTTTCCCCACGATTAAAGCTTACAGGTGTTAACATTGCCTTAAATTATGCTCAACACACACAAATCTGTTCAAAATTCAAAAGAAATTACTCCAGGATGCCTTGAACCTTTAATATCTGATGAAACTGACAATAAATGGCCTTTCACAAGATCTGAAACTCATGATATTTTATATATATATATGTATTCACTATTTCAGCTTGACCGTCACCCTCGCTATATCCAAGGCTACAGGCTGTTTTACAGGCCAGTGGGGAGCACCTGGATGTTCCAGGACATAAAAGCTGGTCCCCTTCACACTGCTGTCCTAACAGAGCTACACGGAGGAAAAGAATACGAGCTCAAAATGAGACCTTACTACAATGAGTTTCAGGGGATTGACAGCGAAATCATAATGGTCCGCACTCCTCACGAAGGCAAGGCTTGTGTTGATATTCAGACTTTAGCTTTTAGTTCAACTGACTTTCATTTTACCCTCCAACTTTAGCAGTAATGTTAATGTTTTGACATTTGCCCATCCTATTTCTGCTTTTAGTGCTGTGCGGACCTCCTCAGGGAGTCAGCGTGGTGCAGTTAAGCAACAGTTCAACCGTGCGAGTGTCCTGGCAGCCTCCTCCTCCTGATGTGCCAGAAGAGCTCATACTGGAGTACAGGGTATGAACTCCTTTTATTCAGAGAGCCTTTCAGTGACTGCTAGGTGAAACTCAGCTAAACTTCATCTCTGTTTGGCTCAGGTGTGGTGTGTGGGAAACGAGTCTCAGCAGGTGCTCAACAGGACTGTGGATGGAGATATGCTGTGGGTGATGCTGGACGGGTTGATGGCCGAGTCAGGGTATCGTGTGCAGGTTGCAGCCGTGACCAGTGCTGGAGTGGGTGTTTACAGCCAGCCTGTCTTTATCTTTCTCAGTAAGTACTATTTTAAGCTAATAATCGTGTTTTAAACATACTAGCTGCTTTCTAGCTGGTCAACAACTAGTTATCAGACGGTAAGATGGATGATCACCTGTTTGGTTGATCTAATCGGCAACTCGAACCAACGGTGACACTTTATTTTGATGGTCCATTTGAGTATTAGTAGACTGTCTGCTTAATATCTGTTGATACTGACATTTAACAGTCCTACAACAGACATTTAACTGACTATAAGAAACTTTGCAAGTACATGTCAACTTACACTAACCCTAACCCCAACCCCAACCCCAACCTACAGTAACAGTCTACTTACAATCTAATAAGAATTATTTGGCATGTAGATGCAACGTAACTTAAATTCAACAAACGGACCGTCAAAATAAAGTGTGAACGAACCAACTACTAATCAACTTGTATTGTCCAACAACCGTCTTGGGCAACTAATAGCCAGACTAAACTAAATGATAATCATCTTTCCTGCTGAAAAAAAAACAGCACATGTGGAGAAGGTAGAATGTTAAAAGTAATTAGTTTGCTTTACTTAAAGTGAGTAAACCCATTGCTTTTAAAGTGATTAGTTGACTTTACTTAAAAAAATTGGGTCCCACTTTATATTGTGTCGCTTATACCTGTGAACTTACATGGTAATTAGATGTGTAAGTAGTATGTAACTACAGTGTATGTACACACTGGTACATAGTATTTACTTGTGTAATACTGGTGTAACTACACTCATGTAACAACCCACTGAATAGTATTTGTAAGTACAAATGTGTAACAGGACATTGGTAACAACACTAGGAAAGTACACATCTGTAACAAGAGTTATGTAAGTGCATTGTGTAACAACAATATGTACTTGTAGATGTTTTCCCACTTCCACACCTGTTTGCAGATCATGTACTTGTGAACACTGTATGGCAGAACTAATGCTGCATTAGAAGGTTTCACCTTGTGATACCAGTGTACTTACATGGTAAATCCACAGGAACTGTCCACTCATTATAAAGTGTAAAATGGTCACAAATTACTGTTCATACATTTATTCATTTTCTTTTCGGCTTAGATGGGTTGCAGCTGGAAGGACATTCGCTGTGTAAAACATATGCTGGATAAGTTGGCGGTTCATTCTGCTGTGGCGACCCCAGATTAATAAAGGGACTAGGCCAAAACGAAAATGAATTTTATTTTACACTTTACATTGTGAACCGTTCCTGTGGAGTTACCATGTAACTACACTGTTATTAAAGACATTTCTACAAGTTACACAGTAATTTGTGACCATTTTACACTTTATATTGAGTGGACAGTTCCTGTGGATTTACCATGTAAGAACACTGGTATCACAAGGTGAAACCTTCTATTGCAGCATTAGTTCTGCCATACAGTGTTCACAAGTACATGATCTGCAAACAGGTGTGGAAGTGGGAAAACATCTGCAAGTACATATTGTTGTTACAAAATGCACTTACATAACTCTTGTTACAGATGTGTACTTTTCTAGTGTTGTTATCAATGTCCTGTTACACATTTGTACTTACAAATACTATTCAGTGGGTTGTTTCATGAGTGTAGTTACACCAGTATTACACAAGTAAATACTATGTACCAGTGTGTATATAGACTGTAGTTACATACTACTCACACATCTAATTACCATGTAAGTTCAGAGGTATAAGCGAAAAATTAATATAACGTGGGACCAAAAATTGAGTAAAAACATTGCCTTTAAATTATTAAGTAGATGAATTATGGGCAAAATTATAAAAATGAAGTTAAGTCAACTTAACAATTCCAAGTTACAATAGATTTACTCACTATTTAAAGTGAAGTCAACTTGTTACATTTAGGGCAATGGGTTTACTGACTTTTTAAAGTAAATGAACTAACCAGCATATGACCAGCAAAAAACAGCATAAACCAGCATCAAATTTAAACCTTTTTTAGCAGGGTTGCCCACTAATGGAGGTTTGATTCAGCTAATAACCTATTTACATACTATTATTTACCATTATGGATAGCTAAAAACCTAATTTGTCAGCTGCTGACAGGTTTGATCTAGCTGTAACTATCTTGACCAGGTAATGGTTTGACTAAACCAGCTTATAACCTGCTTGGACCAGCTAATACTAACCGATTTAGCCAGCTAATGAGCTTTACCAGTTTAGGCACATTAATGATAATTTTTTACTAACTTTGCTAGCTGCTAACAGTCTTGATCTAGCTAATAACCATAATGACTAGTTGATGGTATCACTGAACAAGCTAATACTATGTTTGGATCATCTGATAACATCTCTGCCAGCTATTATCAGCTAATAGCTGTCATGGATCACCTTAGTACTTGTTTGACAAGTTAATACTAACATTTTGGTACACTAGTGACTAAATTGATCCAGCTATCCTTCTTAGACCATCAAATGAAGTTTGGACAATGAAAAGTTCAGGCATGGGCCGATATAAGATTCTGACGGTATGATAACCTTGGATAAAAATATCACGGTTTCACGGTATGACGGTATTGTGAATTTATTCTTTTTAAATATCTGGCTAAAAAAACAAAACCTTTTTCCCCTTTGAACACAATTTATTTTATTTTGAGAAACATTTAAAGTATTTTGAGGCAGTAAACATGTCAGGCTAAATAGTTTAAGTAAATCATTGACTTCTGTGGTCTTCATCTGTTTAAAAAACACAGATATCTTTACAATTTACACCTAAAAAAGCGGGGAAAAAAAGTAAATAAAAAATATTACAGATACCTTAGGAACGGTATAGCAGAAAATTTTGGTGGTATGAAAACCTTGACCTTTCCATACCGCAGTATACCTTGAACACGGTTATCGTCCCATGCCTAGAGAAGATTGTTCAAGGTAATAACCTTAATACAGTTGAAGCCACTTTTCTAGCTAATAACGTGTTATTTCAGCTTCTGGCATGCTTGATCTACTAGTATCCTAATGTAATTACCATCTTGGCCAGTTAAGGATCTGACTGGGCAAGCAAATAACCTGCAATGACCAGCTAATAACCAGCTATCATCAGGATTGATACAACTAATAATCATCTTGAATCAGTTTATTAATAGCTTGGACAGGCTAATAACTGGAGACCATCTAATTATTAGCTTTATCCAAGTAATTGCTTGCTTAGTTTCCAAAATAGCTATTTTTGTTAGCTAATAACCAGCTTGGCCAGATGTACTATAGACAGGCTTGATCCAGATAGTAACCATGGCCAGATTGATTAAGCTAATAACCTGGCTTGTTCCAGCAAATTCCTGCTGCCTTGTTCCAAAACACCTCTACCAGTTTCAGCTGGATTTGTCCTGCATGCAGGTTTTGAATAAAAACGTTCCACACAGCACTGATGGTGACATTTATCCCACCTGACAGTATCTTATCTCAGCATTTACTCGTATTTTATGTTAAGGAATCGAAAATGTTAAGGCATCATAAATGTTAGGGATATCCGCGCCGCATGACAGATTATGTGGGAGAATATATTTCGATAAAGTGCTTTCTATATAAGACAAGAAGCATTTACTCTCGTGTCTCTTTTCCGCGATCACCTGATTGCTCTTATTCACTTTTTCCATTTCCTCCGTATATCTTCTATCAGAAGTAGCAATAGATCAGTCGCTGTCAGTGGTGAAGGATGATAGTGTCAGCCTCTCGGAGCAGATCACAGGGGTGGTCCGTCAGCCTGCCTTCATCGCCGGGATTGGTGTATCGTCCTGGATGGTTCTAATGGGATTTAGCGCCTGGATTTACTGCAGACACAGGAGGCGAAAAGAGCTTGGACACTACACTACTTCCTTTGCATACACACCCGCAGGTAACCTTCTGTATCATACTAGCACAGATCTACCATTGTGTGCTTTCAAATGAGCTTTCAAATGATTTATCTTTCTCCTTTTTCTTTTTTACCTCAGTTGCACTCTCTCGGGGTGATGGGTCAGATCTTATCAATGGAAGGTCTGTATTATTTCAAGACATTTATTGAGTCATTCACCAAGGACACGTTACATTGAAAGTGAAAGCGACAGTAAAAACAGTCATAGTGTTGCAGAATATTTCAGTTTCCTTGCTTGAGCTGTCTATTCACTCAAGTATCCTGAAAAAATGCAACGGTTTCAATCAATAATAGCTTCTCAAGCAGCAAACCAACCTGTAAGACTCATTTTTAAAAGATCACGTGACACTGAAGATATGAGTAATGAAGCTTTACCGTCACAGAAATTAATTATGCTATAAAATATATTTAAACAGCCATTTTAAGTTGTATTACTATTTGAGAATATTCCTGCTGGGTCACACTGGCTGCAGCTAGCTCTCTGCAACTCTTACATGGTCGCCTACTGAAGCTAAGCAGGGCTGCACCCGGTCAGTACCTGGATGGGAGACCACATGGGAAAGCTAGGTTGCTGCCGGAAGTGGTGTGAGTGAGGCCAACCTGTGGTCTGTGTGGGTCCTAATGCCCCAGTATAGTGACGGGGACTCTATACTGCTCAGTGAGCGCCGTCTTTTGGATGAGAGATTAAACCGAGGTCCTGACTCTCTGTGGTCATTAAAATCCCAGGATGTCTTTCGAAAAAGAGTATAGGGGTTTAACCCCGGCATCCTGGCCAAATCTGCCCACTAGTCTCTGTCCATCATGGCCTCTTAACCCTCCCCATACCATAATTGGCTTCATCACTCTGTCTCCTCTGCACCAATCAGCTGGTGTGTGGTGAGCGGTCTGGCGCAAAATGGCTGCCGTCGCGTCATTCAGGTGGATGCTGCACACTGGTGGTGGATGAGGAGATCCCCCCCATTGTGTAAAGTGCTTTGAGTGCCCAGAAAAGTGCTATATAAATGTAAGGAATTATTATAATGATTATTATTAATACACTTTATTTTGAGGGTCCGTTTGTTGAATTTAAGTTACATCGCAACTAATTCTTATTAGATTGTAAGTAGACTATTAGGTTGGGGTTAGGGGTAGGGGTAGGGTTAGTGTAAGTTGTAAGTGTAAGTTCTTATAGTCAGTTAAATGACTGTTGAATGTCAGCATCAACAGATATTAATTAGACAGTCTACTAATACTCAAATGGACCATCAAAATAAAGTGTTACCTATTGCTGTACTGTATTTTTCTGTATCGAATAAATGCAGTCCTGGTGATCGTAAAATATTGACTTGTAAAAAAATTCTTAAGTCTTTTATAATTATCATTAACTGGTTTAAATTATCATTTAAATTTTCACATATGCCCAGAATAGACTGCAATTAAGACTTCTGTCAGGGACTCGCAAACATAAACACAGTATCCCCAGTTCTTTCCTCTCTGGGCTGGCTGCCTGTTAGGTCACGGATTGATTTTAAATGATTAATTTTTGTTTATTAATTCTTAAATGGTCTGGCACCATCTTATTTATCAGATCTCCTACGTTTATATTATTCTGGTAGGTCACTAAAGTCATCTGATCAGTTTATTCTTTCTGTACTAAGGGCCCAGTGTAAGCGAAATGGGGATCAGGTTAGTGATGCTAATGTATGACTTAGTTTGGTTACACTTTATTTTGATGGTCCGTTTGTTGAATTTAAGTTACATTGCAACTAATTCTCATTAGATTATAAGTAGACTGTTAGGTTGGGGTTAGGGGTAGGGTTAGTGTAGGTTGACATGTACTTGCAAAGTTTCTTATATTCAGTTAAATGTCTGTTGAATGTCAGTATCAACAGATATTAAGTAGACAGTCTACTAATACTCAAATGGACCATCGAAATAAAGTGTTACCCTTTGTTTAAATAGTATTAATTGTGTTCGGCACTTTAGGCAACAATGTGTTGTAAAAAATGTGCTATATAATTAACTAACTAACGTAGAAATGAGGTAGGCCTATTTATATGATGTCTTACAAACACTGCATCAAATAAGAACCTGCAAATTGAAAATACAGCCAGGGAATGTAATTAAAACTAAATAAATATTTTTTTTAATTGTAAAATATGTTTTATTTAATGGTTATATTACACATAATTTTCTTGTGTTGTTGGTATTTCACTGAATAACTATTTTCAGTTGTAGTTGAAATATAGTTCAGAATAACAGTATTTTCAATTGATCATTTTTATATATTTATTACATAATAATGTTAGATTTAATATTTATCATCTTCCCTGTTTTCATTTTAAATTTAGCTAATGTCTTATTCATTCATTCATTTTCCTTCAGTTTAGTCTTTTATTTATCAGGGGTCGCCACAGCAGAATGAACCGCCAACAATTCCAGTATATGTTGTATGCAGCGTACGCCCTTCCAGCTGCAACCCAGTACTGGGAAACACCCATACACACTCGTATTTACACAAACATAGACTTTGGCAAATTTTGTTTACCCAATTTCTTGATAGCGCATGTCTTTGGACTGTTGGGGAAACCGGAGCACCCGGAGGAAACCCCTGCAAACTCCACACAGAAATGCCTACTGGCCCAGCCAGGACTCAAACCAGCAACCTTCTTGCTGTGAGCCGTTGTGCTGCCTCTGTTATATTATTATATTATATTATATTATATTATATTATATTATATTATATTATA
>CAIGQQ010004325.1:1126681-1138690 GCA_903798035.1 Danio albolineatus
TATTATATTATATTATATTATATTATATTATATTATATTATATTATATTATACATCAAAATCAAATCAAATCAGATGAAATCAAATCAAATCATATCATATTAAACACCTTTTTTATTTCACATCAAAAGTTTTACAGTTTTCATATTTGTGAACAATTATAGCCTTTCTTTACAGGCCGTGTTTGCTGGAGTCACACTTGGGAAACTACCCCTGGCTGGCAGATTCATGGCCCGCCAGTAACTTCTCTCGAAATGGAAAAGACTCGGTCAACTGCTGTGCGGGCAGACTGGACTCCACAGATCAATACTACAACAGTAAGATCTCTGTCATGGGCGTTCCACCTGCATTATTCTACTGTCACACTAACAAATCATATCTCCCATAACTCATTAATCTGTTTTACAGCTTCGGGATTCTCAAATTATGTGAGCCAGAATGGGAAGTACAGTCCAGCCTCAAACGAAGGCGCCATTTACTGTACCATTAACCCAGCCGATGCTGAAGGACATGACCTGTGCAGTCTTTACTCTCAGGGTCCAGACCCGTACACCAGCACTCCAGTCCTCTCCAAAACTGACCTGTACATCATGGAGCAGGACCTGGACCAGTGGAGCCTTCAGTCCAGCCACAGCGGAGCAGAATATGCAAAACTCCAATACCCAAGAGGCCAAAACGGTAGGCGTGACATTGGTTTCAATCATGGGGGTTAAGGGATTAATCCTTGAGAATTACTATGCAGACAGATTGGATCAACAAGTGCTGCGACAAATGCTTATGTCAGTTTGATGCAAATGGCCTTGAGTTCTGCCTTTTCATGCTGTTTTACAGGCAAACTGGTAAAGCAGAAGTCTCCGGGGCAAAGCTCCTCACCCACATGGTCTGATGTGCTGTCATTGCATTCAGCACAAAACAAGGAGGTACAAGGAGACAAAAGACACAGGTAATAAAAATGACATTACCATATTGTAAAAAATCATTGGTAGATGTACAAAACAATCATGGTATTTTATCATAGATGTTCAAAACAATTATTGGTATGTCAAAAATCCATGGTATGTGTTCAGAAAGCCATAGTAGCTAGGGATACACCAAATTTTGGGCTATTGAAAGCGCACACACTAGTTTGCACGCACACTTCAGTCAAAGTACAAAATAGTTCAATATTCAGCTCTGTGGACATTCCACTCATGTACACATTCTTAAAGGATCTGTGCATGAATATCGTGCTCACTGGAAGAGCAAAGTCTGCTCAAATAATGCTCCAACAGGACATTTCATTGTAGTATACTTTTTCCTGCTGCTTGCAATAGCACTACTGTGCTGTCATGGCAACGCTGGTAAAATGGCCCCTCTTGACTTTTATTTTTGTCAAATATTTCATTCATTCATTTTCTTGTTGGCTTAGTCCCTTTATTAATCCGGGGTCGCCACAGTGGAACGAACCGCCAACTTATCCAGCATTTGTTTTACGCAGCGGATGCCCTTCCAGCCGCAACCCATCTCTGGGAAACATCCATATATTCTCATTCACACACACACACTACGGACAATTTAGCTTACCCAATTCACCTGTACCGCATATCTTTGGACTTGTGGGGGAAACCGGAGCACCCGGAGGAAACCCACGCAACCACGGGGAGAACATGCAAACTCCACACAGAAATGCCAACTGACCCAGCCGAGGCTCGAACCAGCGACCTTCTTGCTGTGAGGTGAACGTGCTACGTGCCACTGTGGCGCCCTGTCAAATATTTATTTACTGTAATTAACATGTTTTTTTATTGGCTTGTGTTTTTAATCAGCATTAACTAAGTTAATGAGTTAAACTTAACAAGTCTTACTACATTACTTTATATTATTTAATAAAATATTAACTTTTTTGGGGGGATGAAATCCAGAAGTATCCAGAGCATCTGAAGTTTTGATTTCAGCCAAGAATCATATTTTCAGTGCACCCTGAATAGTGTAATGTGTCAAAAACTAAAGGGTAACTAAACAACAACCATTACCATGCTGGGTGTCCATAAATAGTGGTATATAAAACAGGTGTTTAACCATGTGAAAAAGTTAAACGAATACCATATCCAAATGGTACCATGTCAAAACGTTTAAATAACTACAAAGAAAAGTATTACTATTGTACATGTCCAGATCTGAGGTGTCATGTCATGTACAGTAATACAATGGTTAATGTCCCAAAGTCAAGATACCAAAAAGGGTATAGTGCATGTTTAAAAGGAAACATCTCCAAAACAGTTATTTAATACTTGAATAAAAGATTGTCTCAATGCCATTTTTAGACTCATGGTCATGGATCTATCGAAAACATCATAATGTCCAAAACCAGTCATACAGAAACTGTGTAATAACATGATAATGCCCGAATGTCATTGTTTTATTTCAAAATGATATCATGCATGATTAGATGCCATCATAATGCCTTGGTGATACTGTTGGAATTATCTACAAAACATATAATTAGCATAGTACAAGTCCAAAACCGTGTTGGCTTGCAACATGTCAATAATTTCTGCTAGGTACATGGTACTTGTCTAAAAAACTATAGATTTAACAATAGTCAAAAAACATTGGAATCTGTTACATTTAGGCACAGTCAACATCAGGCACATTTCAATCAGGATCTGTTTATCTGTGCCTTTACTGAATGAGCACTGTGCTATGTCCGACAGATCGCACTATTATGTCTTTCTCCTCTTTTTTTATTCTTCTATAACCTTTTTTAACACATTTTAATCAGTTTTTTTATCTGTTTTAGTCATTTTTTAACCCCTTCAGACCCTGTGTCCATTATAATGGACATCACGTCAGCCCATGTTTTTTGTGGTTAATGAGCATTTCATCTTATTTAAAGCCTGCAGTCCATGAGCGTGGACGACACTCATCCGTAAGCCACATTTACAATGTTTTTACTCAGATCTATTAATATGTTTTCATAAATTGCATGTAAAAAAAGAGGGATTGCGCTTCCTAATTAAAAGTTTAAAATCGTTTGTAACATCGCAAGCTTTAGATCAGGATTTTTTCAATTATGCCTGTCCATTAGGATGTTCAACGGGTTCAAAATCTGTTACTGAAATTAAATCCCCAGTAATTCTGATTGAATTTTATATATTATACTGTATAATATATATACTTATCTATATACCAGCAATCATGTGTGTTGTCTTAGTGTTTTTTGTTGGTATAATGTTCAGGAAGAACAACTGTTCTGACCTGTTGTCCATTGAAATGGACAAAAATATATATACTTGAAGGTTGTTGAATTTTTATTATTATTATTTGGTGTCATTTATTGGAGCCTCAAGAACTGTGAAAACATACTTATACATTTTTCCAAAACTTGGAACACAATTCGGGTCTGAGGGGGTTAATTCTTTTAATCATTTTTATTTTTTATTTTCTTGTTTCTTGTATTCTTGTATATGTAAAGCACTTTGAATTACCATTGTGTGAAATGAGCTATATAAATAAACTTGCCTTGCCTTGTTACTTTTTTTAAGAGTCTGTCAGCGAATTTTAGATTTCAGATTTCATACGCTTAGAAATGTGCCTTTCAGTAGCTGTCATCCCATGTTTTTTTTTTTTTTGTTTTTTTTTTGAAGTTCAGACATTGCTGAATATAATTCTCCACCTCAGAAAAGTAATACGGAACCTGTGCAACATGGTAAAACGTAGTCTGGGTGATAAATTGAGGTCTTATCTAATCTTATTTGATGTTTCAGCTCAAAGTGACAGGGGCTAATGATGTTAGCGCTTACAGCCAAGCCTTCTTAGGCTGTTAGAGACGGGGCCGAGAGGCAGGTCACCAGACATGGCTTCTCAGTCTGAACCTTCAAGAATAGCCACGGCTGGAAATAAAGCGGAACCGCACAAATCAACCTTTGTCCTCGATGCTTTCACATCATATTTTTATCATCACCCACCATGGATGAAACTGCTTTGACAAATTTTTGATAAGCTTTTTTGCGATGCTGTCTTTGTACCCGACATTGGATTCTCTTTTAAATTATTTATTTATGTGTATTTTTTTTATTCCACTGTCTGGTTTTATTTACCAGTCTTTTATCGTGTGCAATCATTTCTGCAGTCTGGAGTCTTTTCACTTGCGTTCTCTTTATGCTCTTGTATGATGTTTTGTACGCGTTTGCTTTTGTGTTTTAGTCGATTTTAGGTTTAACGGGCATCCTAATCTGTTTACGTCCCTATAGCCCTGAGGATGATGGAGAGTGGTGTCCTCCTCTGCCTGAGCGAACTTATCTGATTGAGGACGCAGCCACTCTGCCTTTACGAGGAGAGGAATCCAGCAGAGCCACAACCTACAGCCTGCAGTCCACAGTAACCCTCACACCCTCCCCGAGTGATGAACAACACCCGGCTAACCCACGCCTGCAGCATCCAGACCTGCTGCCATGGTAAAAATAAACACACACAGTTCTTCAGTTCACATTGATGTTTTATTCACCTTTCTGTAATGCCAGGATTTGTTTTCTATGGCAGACAATGATTTTTTTAAGGAACATTCTGGCTGTATGCTAAAAAATACACACTTAAAGGGATAGTACCCCCAAAAATGAAAATTCTGCCATTGTCCACTTGTTCTGAACCTGTTTGAGTTTCTTTCATCTGTTGAACACAAAGGAAGGTGTACTGAAGAATCAGCCATTGACTTCCATAGAATTGTTTTGTCTCTACTATGGATGTCAGTAGCTGTTTCCCTCCTCCTATTTTTCTGTGCATTTGGGAATATTGCATAAAAATGCTTAATGGAAATGCCAAGATGTGCATACATTTTGAAAATGCACATAAAAAAACATGAGCTCAAAGAGTGGGTTAAACATTAGGTAACGATTTATTTTGATGGTCCATTTGAGTATTAGTAGACTGTTTGCTAAATATCTAATGATACTGACATTTAACAGTCCTTCACCAGACATTTAACTGACTATAAGAAACTTTGCAAGTACATGTTAACCTCTTAAACTCTGCGGACCATGTACTGGGTCCGGTGACGTCATCAACTTCCCTTTCATTTTCCCCTATAAGTGGTTCGGTTTGAAAGCGTAGAAGCTATATTTTATGCACATATGCATCACTTAGGTTTTTATTTTACTGTACAAAAAAGTTATTAACATTTAATTACACAACAAAATACTGGATACCCGAGCTGTCATTTTCATATGCTTCATATATGACACACATGTACAAGTCATAGCTCAAATAAAAGCTCTTGCCTGTCCATGTACAATTCTAGCATTCCTTTACTGAATTATATTCACATATCAAACAGTTATCGAATGATCACCGCGTTTTTTATGGCGCAGAAAAAGAAGATGGCCCAAAAATAAGCTTTTTTTTCTAGGAGCTGAGCAAGTTTTGGAGAAGCTGACTTTGACTTCTTTGATATAATGTTATGATACAAATGGGAAGGAGAAATGTGAAAGTAATGGAAACTCATGTTCTTATCATGTAAGAACTATGCAGAATCAAATATGTCTTATTTGATATGAATGATCAAAAAGTTATTTTCCCAATATTCAATTGAATTACAATAACCTTTGCATACTCTATGGTAGAGACAAAATTATTTTTCCTAGTGTTTGCTGCAATCTGCTGGTTTCAAGCAGAACTGTCTGGAGTTGTCTTATTCTCTTATGGGATTATTTACACATTTTCAAAAAAGCATTTTAGAACAAAAAATAAAAAAGCACCCAATGTTGAAGTAATTCATCATAAATCAGAAAACATAACAAATATTATTTATTACTTTCAGTAGTTTCTTTTGTAAATTCAAATGGTTTTCTGTCCAATAACACTGGAATTTGTCATTTATACCACTGCATTTGGATATGGTAGACTTTCCAAGTTTGGTAGGCGGAAATTACATAAAAAAAGGTATAGCACCTCTCATCAGTTGGAATACAATAACTTTTGCATAGATTATGATAGAGTCATTTTTCGTTTTTCTTATGATTTCTTATTTATTACAGAAACCTAGACCACACAGAACCTAAAAGGTACTCTTTTAAATTTGAGTTTATAAGGAAAAATACAGAAAGCGCCTCTTTTTTTAAGTGTTTATGATAACACAGACAACATATACAATTATTTTAATCACTTTCAACAGTGTTTTATGAAAATTTAAAGGGTTTTCTTTAAAATGATACCACATTTTTGCATTTACACCTCTGCATGTGGATTTAGGAAGCTTTTAAAAATGGGTAGACAAAATCCAAGCGGAAATCCCAAAATAGCACCAGAGTGTAAGTGGTTAACTAACACTAACCCTAACCCCAACCCCAACCTAACAGTCTACTTATAATCTATTGAGAATTAGTTGGCATGTAGATGCAATCTAACTTAAGTTCAACAAACGGACCGTCAAAATGAAGTGTGACTAAACATTTTAGTCAAGAAGAACAAAAATGTGAATGAATTACAATGGAAACATGTTTACTGAATAAATTCCAGCATGCGCATCAAAGGAAAAAGTCATGTGATTTTGTTTGAATAAATTGTGTGATAGCAAAAAGGGCACGATGGGACGGCATTAATGGACAAACTAGCACACAGACCATAATGTAACATCTGAAATGTTGTTTTGGTCATTCTAAAATGCTTTAGCCAAAGTCTGTCACCAAAGTGGTTCAGTATTATTACATCAAAACCTGTGTTGAGCATCTGGAATCATTAAGAGTAGTCTCTTGTGCATCTTTGTGTCTTCCAAGGCACAACTAATTTGTTATATAAGGATTTATTATATAAGAACAAAAAGACCCACGATGGCCTCAGCAAATTCCATTTTTCTTTTTGATATTCGGCGGTAGTTTATCAGGAAGTGATGATTTTATTCTCTTTGACTCGTTGGATGGAAACTTTATAAAAAAATAATGTTTAATGCAATTTTTCAGTTTTATGTGTAAATCTAATTTGCATCTTTGGATTAAAGCACTAATGGCAGTTTTTTTTTACCCAACATTCTTATATTGAATATTTTGTTAGGTGTTCAACAGAAGAAAGAAATTCAGAAAGATCTATCCCTTATAAATGGATCATAAAAGTTCAAAATCAAGCAAAAAACCTTCAGGGGTAATTATTGTGTCGGTGCTCTTTGGGTAAGGGATACATAAAGATGAACAGCAAAATTATAAGTCCAAGGCATAAATACTTTAAAGGCCTTTATTCACATGCCTATTCCATTAAAACTGCACCTACAGATTTCAGCAAACTTGCCTTCATCAGAATCAGAATCAGTTTTATTGCCAAGTGTGCTTCACACACACAAGGAATTTGCTTCCAGAAGCTTCCAGTGAACATAAAGTGACAAGTAACAACACAGAATAAATATAAAAAAGAAGACGATAGACATTAAACAGAGATGCAGTCAGTCCAACGATCTGGATGTTGAAATGTATGTACATTTTGTTATAAATATACAGGTTATAAGGTGCTGTGTACAAATGCGTAAGTATTGCATTGCATGTTGTTATAGGGTGCTGTGTACAGATGCGTAAGAAGTATTGCATTGTATAATGTTATAAGGTGCTGTGTACAAGTGTGTATGAGAAAGTATTGCACGTTTTTTTTTGCATAATAGGAAAAATATTAACTGTTCATGAGGTAGATGGCCTGAGGAAAGAAACTTTTCCTGTGTCTGGCTGTTTTTGTGCTCGGTGCTCTGTAGCGCCGGTCAGACGGTAACAGTTCAAACAGGAAGTGTGCTGGGTGCGAGGCGTCCAGGGTGATTTTGCGAGCCCTTTTACTCGCTGTGGAAGAGTAATCAGGGTAACAGTGTTCATCAGGGTAACAGAGTTCAGGTGTGTCTGGATATCATTGAAACACTATTGTCACTCAATGACTCATGACTCAATTGAATATACAAGCAGTACAGAAATAATATATTGAACAAAAATCAATTCAATAGTCAATAATTCAATAAAGAGAGAAAAAGAAAAATCATAAAAAGTTGTTTCGATGACTTGTGTGCATCATTACAACAATTCCGCAATTCAAGTTGAAAATGTGGTTAATCATAAAGAATACCAACCTTATTTATTTCACAACGATTTCACATTTGATCAGTGAATGGTTATAAATTCATTCATTTTCTTTTCAACTCAGTCCCTTTATTAATCTGGGGTCGCCACAGCAAACTCCACACAGAAATGCCAACTGACCCAGCCGAGGCTCGAACCAGCGACCTTCTTGCTGTGAGGCGATCATGCTACCCACTATGCCACCGTAGCGCCCATGGTTATAAATGTGTACAATAAATACATATGCACACATATGAAGCCAGTTTTTAGGACCCTGTCTTGGACCCTCTTTGGTCTTCAGAACTGCATTCTACAGTGCATGCCAAAGCTTCAAGAGATTTTGGTTCATATTGACATGACCGCATCACACAGTCACTGCAGATTTGTTGGCTGCACATCTATAATGCAACTCTCCCATTCATGTAATATTTATAGCAAAATGTACTGTGTACTCCATTTTAAATGATCTCATGATAGGTCAGAACATGCAGTAAGTCAGGAGAGGTGTCATTTCTCTTGCCAGAAAAAATAAAGATAGTAAAATATCTTCAAAAAATTGCTAAAATGTAAAGTTGGTTTGTAAGATACTAAGACAATTGGCTACTTAGCTGTTGTTTACGGAAGTCCTAAGAGGCCATGCATTAAAATATTTTTTCTCTCTTGTTATGTCATGATCACGACTTAATTATCTTGTGATCTCGACATAACAAAAAGTTGTAATGTCGTGATCTCGATATAACAAAAAGTTCTGCTTTTTCTGACTTCCGTAAGCAAATGCCTATGAAACATCATGGACGAACGCATGTGCTTTTATTTTGACCAGGGAGTCAAACTGAGATAGTTCTGTGCCTTTCAGTGATTGACAATTTCTATATCAGTGTCGAACACTTGAGAAGGAGGCTTTCGGCTCTCCATCTTTATCGCCGAAGATATAGCGAGCCTGAGAGTATCGTCAGTTTCATTGCCAGTCAGCTTGAAGGACCGGGACGTCTGCACGGTTATAGAACGATGCTAGAAATGTGCCCTTCAAATGGTTTGCGGCTGACCAGAGAAATGGTAAGAGATGTGCAGTTAAGTTTGAGAATAAGCAGAACTTTTTGTTATGTCGAGATCACGAGAAAACGAGTTGTTATGTCGAGATCACGAAAAAATTAAGAAAACGAGTTGTTGTGTAGAGATCACGAGATAATTAAGTCGTGATCACGACATAACAAGAGAGAAAAAATATTTTAATGCATGGCCTCTTAGGACTTCCATAGTTATTAGTAGGCCCACACGGAATCTGCACGCGCAGAATTCCGCAGATTTTTAGCCCATCATTGATTTGTTTTATTTACTTGTGTAAATGTGTGTAAATGTATATTTATTCAGTTTTCAAATTAATTTCAGTATAATATTGACTAATATGAAAAAATTCATATGATTTATTTACAATACAGTTTGTAGAGTAATATTTTCTGTCTATTAGTAGATATATTATATGAGAGACTTGCTTTGTTTACTAAATAAAGTGGATCTAATTGCATTCACATTGCAAACATTCAATAAAAGTTAAAAAGGCATTACTTTTTATTACATATATTAAGGTTTTAGTTATGATACTCCTAAAATCATTCCGCATAAATCTGCAGGTTTTTAACAAAATTCTGTGCAGAAATAGCAAAAAATGTCCGCAGATTCCGTCTGGCCCTAGTTATTAGTAACAGTTAGATAGTGTTAAATTATTGCTGTTGGGTTTGGTGGCTTAGGTTTTAGTAGCTGTGTCTCATTTCAGAGGCTGCATCCTCCGAAGGATGCACACGTCAAAGGTCCTTCGAAGTCCACACTGGCCAAACCGAGCGTTTTGAAATGAGACGATCTAGCTTACAGAGGACAGATCGCGTCACCAGGCAATCATAACAGCTGTCGTTAATAAGCAGTAAAAACATTTGTAATGACTTTTGTCCAAAGTGATTTTAAAATGTATTTTAAGCGATCTGAAGGTAAAACAAGGATTGCAGAAGCCTTTGATCCATACATGTACACATAAATATGTAAACTGTCGATAAAATCCCTTTTTAATTAGACATGTCTGGAGTTTTCTTTTAAAAATGTCACACAATCGACAATCGAGGCTGAGAAGGATCCACCAGTTGTGTCCTTCATTATCTGGGAAACAAAGCACGCATTTTAGGCTGCATTTTGATAGCTGAGACAGCTAATGCGTGTGTTTTTTATGTAAATCTGTTATGTTTTGAATGGTTTTTTTAAAAAAAAGGAAATACTGTGAAATTTTCCTTGCTCTCTTCAACAATTTGGGAAATATTTGAAAAAGAAGAAAAAAAAAATCACAGGATGGCTAATACTTTTGAATTCAACTGTACATATAAACACAAAGCCTGTTTTTATTTGTCATCGTTGCTACCATGACATGTACTTTATGAACAGGACAAAAACAAATACCCCTAAATTGCTAATGTGTTTATTCAACAGGAAATCACAGTGCGCGCACAACACACAGTTTGCTCTCTCCAACCCAAAGCCGTTTGCCAAAACAGAGTCTGTTAATGGCAGCGCTCCTCACCACAGCGGCCCTTGGAGAGACATGGCTGAAATGGAGGAACTCTTCTCCGGCAGCACAGCCACTAGTAAACCCTTCACCGCTGCAAAAATAACTGCTTTTATTACACTCCTGGTGATTACATATAGAGAACATCATCTTTGTTTTCTTTCCTCTGCGCTGCTATCAGGAGAATATACGTCATTCACTTCATCAATTCACAAGCCCAGGCCCAAGAAGAAATCTCATAAGGATGGCCTTGCGAGACGAGAAGTGTCCAAATCAGGGAGTAAGAACACACACAGTTAATCAATTATTGATCGGAGCAACTAAAGCGGTTGTAATAATGGTGTGTATCAGTGATCATTCACACTTTGTGCTTGTTTGTGTGTGTTTCTGCAGACCTGCCGCCTCCACCTGAACCTCCTCCTCTAACAGAAGAGCCACTAAAGCACCTGACAGACATCCTGGACAATGGAGGAAGCAGGACGACCCCGCAGCACAGAGAGAGGAGATCTGACCGCAAAACAGCTGCTCAGTGGAGCACACAAGGTCAGACTTCAGGGAAAACTACTGGTCGGTTAGACTGGACTTTAGTCTATTTGTGACCCTGGGACACAAAACCAGGCGTAAGTCTCAGTTTGGTGAAATTGAGATTTATACATCACCTGAAAGCCGAATCAATAAGCTTTCCATTGATATATGGTTTGTTAGATAGGACAATTTTACATAGAGGGCAATAATACAGAAGATTGGTCAGTTTTAAGTTACTCAAGTGTTATGTAAGTCCTGGAAAATGGTTAAATTGGATAAAGCTAATATTAATTATAATAATTGATCATGATTACACGAATATTAATTGGAATTATATTAATTGGAATAATAATAATATTAATAATAATTATTATTAATTGGAATTATATTATAATTATATTCATATTAATTGGAATTATTGATCATAATTGCACTAATATTAATTGGAATTATATTAATTGGAATATTAATATTAATAATAATAATTATTATTATTATTTCGAATTATATTATAATTATATTAATATTAATTGGAATTATTGATCATAATTGCACTAATATTAATTGGAATTATATTAATTGGAATATTAATAATATTAATAACAATAAGTATTATTATTATTTCTAATTATATTATAATTATATTAATATTAATTGGAATTATTGATCATAATTGCATTAATATTAATTGGAATTATTCATTGAAATATTAATAATATTAATAATAATTATTATGTTTATTAGTTGGAATTAGTTGAAATATTATAATTATATTCATATTAATTGGAATTATTGATCATAATTGCACTTTTCCAGATGATCAAATTACATTTTGTCACGGTTGCAGTTTTATGCTCTCTCCGGATTGTCTGTTTCACGT
>CAIGQQ010004325.1:1138700-1183296 GCA_903798035.1 Danio albolineatus
CATTTTACTTGCATTTGGATCCATACCTGTTTATTCCATTTGTGACACATTTACTTATATAGGTTTGTTTATTTATAATACTACATTTTAGCAAGTGCCTTCTGTAAATCATGTTAAAAATAGATGTTATTTATTATGCTTTACTCATGAGAAATGCATTATGTTATTATAATTATGCCATTATCGATTTTTTAATTAAGCACAAATCAAAAGAATATCAATTCAGACGCATGGTTCATTTAAACTTATCTACTGTCCTTATTTATTACACTACCTGACAAAAGTCTTGTCTTCTATCCTAGTTGTAAGAGCAACAAATAATAACTTGACTTCTAGTTGATCTTTTGGAAAATTGGCAGAAGGTAGATTTTTCTGATGAATCATCGGGTGAACTGCATCCCAATCGTCACAAATACTGCAGAAGACCCATTGGAACCTGCATGGATCCAAGATTCTCACAGAAATCAGTTTAATGAACACATAATCATGGTTTGGGGTTACATTCAGTATGGGGTCGTGCGAGAGATCTACAGGGTGGATGGCAACATCAGCAGCCTGAGGTATCAAGACATTTGTGCTTCCCATTACATTACAAACTACAGGAGAGGGCAAATCCTTCAGCAGGAAAGCACTCCTCATACTTCAGCCTCCACATCAAAGTTCCTGAAAGCAAAAAAGGTCAAGGTGCTCCAGGATTGGCCAGCCTAGTTACCAGAGATGAACATTATTGAGCATGTCTAGGTTAGATGGAGGAGGAGGCATTGAAGATGAATCTAAAGAATCTTGATGAACTCTGGGAGTCCTGCAAGAACACTTTCTTTGCCATACCAGATGACTTTAATATTTGAGTCAATTGCAGAGATGTATGGATGCAGTCCTCCAAGCCCATGGGAGTCATACACAATAATAATTATTTTTTCCACTGCACCATGACTTTATTTTCTATACTGCACATTATTTCTGTTAAATGACAAGACTTTTGTCTAAGCAAAGTCAGACCTTACTGTCCTAATTAAATAATTAAAAATCAAGACATGATCATATTTTATTTTGATAAAATAAGCATAATCTAGAGGCCTTTGCCTTTCACATAAGCCACTTCTGATACCTAATGATCAACCTGATGTCATGTTATTATTTGTTGTTCCTAAAACTTGGAGAGGCAACAAGACTTTTGTCAGGTAGTGTACATTGTCATGTAAACTAACATAATATCTATATTATGAAAGCCTAAACAGTGAATTTTTGGCTGTCACACTCTTAAATACAGTTGAAAATCCTCATAAGGTTTAATAGAGATCATTACTGAGAAGGTCTGAAAAGGTTGCATATTTAGTCACAGTAAACAAAAAATTGTCTGTGCAAAGAAAAAGTCTGGCTCTATTACACCTTCAGGTTGGCTAAATATATATAAACACACACACACACACAGACATTTATGTCCAATTTAAATGTTTGCCATTGTTTACTGATCATCAGTGCAGAGTGTGGATAAAAACCCTTGACATGTGGCAACCGCAAATATAAAAGCTCGAGCAGGCTTGTTAAAAACTGTATAAGCAAACTAGTTTCTCCTTTTTTGCTGAAGAAAATATATATAGATTGTGGTGCAGTTTTTAGTTGGTGATATACATTCTGCCTTCCATGGCCGGGTTACAAAGATTTTATGCAAATAAAAAATATATATATAATATAATTTATGTAAAACCAATACCTACAACATTTCTATTTTATATTTATGTACATTTTTTTAATAATTATTTTTTTAGGTGTTTTTAATGTTTAATGGAAAGAACAGTGACAGGAAATTTTCGGGAGCACATAAAGGGGGAGCATCGGCAAAGGACCTTGAGCCGGAAATCAAACTCCGGTCACCGTGAGCACCTTGGTGTTATATGTCAGCAAACTTAACCACTAGGCTATTGCCGCCGACTATTTTATTAACATTTAATATTTAAAGCTAAACTTAAATGTTACAACACCTTGGCAAAACTCCATAGCAACTATCCACAGTCAGGATTTATCAAACCATCTCATTTTCTTCATAAATGTCAAGATATATTTAAAACTATATAGGCATCTTGCAAGTGTTCTTTCTAGCATTTGACTGTTGAAATATTTTTCCCTGCACAGATGAAGATTTAATCCAGTATTTCAAAGCAAACCTGCTGTCCAGCCACTGTTCGCTCTCCAGAAGCCCTGCGTCTCAATCCTCCGCAAGCTCACGCTCCTTTGGGTCTGGAAGGAGGAGAAACGAGGTTAGATGAGTTTGTGTGCATCTTGTCTGGTCGCTCATGGCCTGAATAAGTTCATTAGTCTCTCTCCACGCGTGGGGGCCTCGGAGCATTGTAGTAAATTAGCAATCGATAAGCTCCAGGACACTGAGCGTGCAAAGCTGCAAGCGCACTAAATGAATCAGGCAAATGATTACATTTACACTTGTGTGTGTGTGTGTGTGTGTGTGTGCGCGTGTCTTTCAGTGAATATTAAAAATACCACCCCATGTTTGTTGTTAGAATAATACTGCGCATACTATTCCAGATGATAATTTGTATGTACTTTTGGGCTTGTTTATTTTCAGAATATGATATGAGGAGAGGAAATCGTCCTGTTGCTCATCACGACGTACACCATGCAGTGTAAATGCCGCCACGCTCTTGTCCTTCACCTCTGTATTATCGTTTGTCTGATTTCTTTTTAAGCGTTTTTAAATGACCCATTGTTGTCCTACCTCTGTATGTATATATCTATTTTTTACGCCGTTTACGTGTGTGGATAAAAAAGGCACACTGGAAGGTACAGTATGCTGCTTTGTTATTTATTATTATTTATTGTATTTATTTGTTTGAAAAGAAAACGAAGAAAAAAGTTAGATGAACATGATGTTTGAATGTATCTGGTGCATACTGTACATGTATTTAATAATAATTATTAAAAAAAGGTGTTCCGACATTTTTTTTTCGTGACAACTATAGCAGATATTATCAGGCACAAATCTATGTGAACAAACCATCCAATTATACATCAGTAAGTCTGTAGAATATCAAACGTTTCTTGTTGTAAATCCTCACTAGGACTGTCTCCTTATGATCCTGTGCTCACTGAAAGGGGCTTTTCTCCTCTCCTGGAGAATGATTCGCACTCTGTCAGACTGTTTTCCCACGAATGCATCAGTCATATGCATACTGCGTATAAAACAATAAAACTCATGTTCTAAAAGGCGCGTCGCTGATATGGATTTCTTTTATCACTCTGTCAATAACTGCATTTGTGTATAGAGTGTGTAGTAATGTATGGTGTAAATCACCTTTTGGTTTTGGATTTGGTTGCTTGAGCAGCAGTCAAACACCTCTGAGACTTTCTAATGTTTGCGTTCGTAAGTAATAATGAAAGGTTGTGTTTTTTTTTTTAATATGTCAGATTTAAGTTTGCTGCAAAATACTGTAGCTTCTTCTTCACGCATTGAGGATCACTGTTGATGGTGGTAAAATTCATTGACATGCCAGTAGGTGGCGACAAGAGGAAGTCTTTTTAAGTGAGTACTGAATCTGTCTTTCAACACGTTCTGTCAAACATGCTGACTCATGCATATTACATCCTCCCCAGTCTAGGGTTGGTGATGAAGATTTTCCCTTCTGCTGACTCACAAAACACCAAGTTCAGTGACAAAAAGAATAGCAATTTATTGAACATAAGGAAGCAAACAATTCTTCAGGAAAGGGTAAAGGCCAACATAACAAACAAAAAACATCCCATTACTTTAATATAATTCTTTCATTCATTTGGGTTAGTGTCTAACTAATCAGAGGTCACCACAGCAGAATGACCTGCCAACAATTCCAGCATATGTTTTACACAGTGGATGCCCTTCCAGCTGCAACCCAGTACTGGGAAACACCCATACACCTCACATTCACACATGCACTCATACACGATGGCCAATTTAAATCATCCAGGTAAATTGGATGAGAGGGGCTGGTGTCGTGGGGGAGAAGGGGGATTGTTCTGGCACAAATTAAGCCCTGCCTATACTGCATGTCTTTGAACTGTGGGGGAAACCGGAGCACCCAAAGGAAACCCAACACAAGCAAAAGTTAGACCAAAGACTATGGCATCCACCTTCCTATAGCTTCCCACAAACAGTAAATTGAAAAAAAATAATAATAATCTTCTTAGGACAAAATAAAATAGTAATTTTTACAACAGGTTAGGTGTTAACTCACCTTTTGGTTAAATAGATCAAGAGGAATCAAGTTCTTCACAGACATTATCAAACACAATTTAACCACAACACGAAACAAACCCAATGGAAACGCCGCAGAAGGGACTCTTGCTCCAAAGCCTCACTCCTCCAAAGACCCCGCTCTGTCTTACACCCACAAGATAATCCTTTGGTGGACCAATCAGAACAGAGCAGGGGTGTAAAGTAGCTAATTACAAATACTCAAACTACTGTAATTGAGTAGTTTTTCTCAGGAATTATAATTTACTGAGTAGTTTTAAAAATGTGGACTTTTACTTTCCCTTGAGTACATGTTTAGTGCAGTATCGGTACCTTTACTCCACTACTTTCCTTCAACCTGCAGTCCCTACTTTATTTCTTTCTTGTCTATGGTCATTGTCTAAAGTAGAATAATCAGTCCTGTGATTCCTGTCCAATTAAATCACCCATAGAAAGTAAATCGCATCATACTGAACAACCTCAAGACATGGGCGCAAACCCTTTGGAAATATTAAAAATGTCCAAGAAGATTTCCAAAATCTTTACACGCAATGATCCAGACTTTTTATAGACTGTATGTCACTGAAAATGATGGATGTCGACTGTATGACTGAAATCACCAAACAGCCTCATACAATCACTAAACGAAACGAATGAAGAATGGAAGGAAGGGCCAAATTAAAGGAAGGACCGAACAAGGAATGGAAGGAAGGATCGAAGAACCAAATAAATGAAGGAAGGATTCAAGGAAGGACTGAACAAACTAAAGAAGAAGGAACGAACGAACAAATAAAGGACCTAATGAAGGAAGGAACAAAAATATGAAAGAAAAAATGAGCGAACAAATGAAGGGAGGAAAGAAGGAAGGACCAAACCAATGAAAGAAGAATTCAAGGAAGGACTGAACAAACTAAGGAAGGAAGGAAGGAACGATCAAACGAATGAATGAACAAAAGGACCTAATGTAGGAAGGAACAAAAACATGAACGAATGAAGGAAAGAGGGAACAAACGAATGAATGAAGGAAGGAGAGAACAAACAAATAATTGAAGGAAGGTTGGAAGGAACGAACGAAAATAGGAAGATCCATAAATACACTACATGTTGTTTGTGCAGGGATGTGTAATTGTAACTTTCTATAAACGCATCAACTTTTCTACAGTGTAATACTCACCACTTACTACTCTTGAGTACTTTTAAAAGGGCTACTTTTTACTCATACTTTGAGTAATATTTACTACAGATACTTTTACTCTACTTGCGCTACATTTTTGGGCAAGTAATGGTACTTTTGCTAGAGTATTATTTTTCAGTACTCTTTCCACCACTGGAACAGAGTATACATCTGTAGAGCCATTTAGCAAAGTTGACTCCACCTCTTCAGCATTAAAGCCTCATTGAGGGAGAAGCAAATAGACCGCATACACAAAATACGTTCATGGAATGTAACAATGCATGAATTAGGGCTGCACGATATTTGAAAATCTAACATTGCAGAGTGAGTATAATTTCACCAGATGTCTTGAATATTTGGAAAGAAATTGATCATTTTAGATTGATTGGGATGATTCTGTAGTGGGAGGGCATCTGCATAAAATCTATAAACCATCTACAAGCATTTTATCGTTTTCCATGTTTAACAGTACAGTAATTGAACAAAACACTTTAATATAAGGATCATTTTTTAAGTTACAAAAGGTACAATTTCTTGTGCTCGAATGTTTTTTAAATCATTGTACAGTACAGTCACAGGCTTCAAAGACACATGCTAATGATACTGTAAGTCACAGGTGTCAAATCCTGTTCCTGGAGGGTCGCAGCTCTGCAGTTTAGTTTCAAACAAGCCTGAAGAACTCAATTAGTCAGAACAGGTGTGTTTAATTAGGGTTAAAGCTAAACTGTGCAGAGCTGCGGGTCTCCAGGAACTGGATTTGACACCTGTGCTCTAAGTTATAATACAGCCACAACATTGCATTGTGACTATTATGATTGGTGACATTGCGAAATAGATGCTGAAACTATGGCTGTTTCTCAATATGCGTTCTTCAGCGGTCTTGCGTCCTCGTGTTCTTGTGCAACGTCATCATCAGCTGCCAAAGTTCAGTTCCAATACTCAAGACCGCAAGAACGGAGGACACGGGAAAGTTCCCGGATGTGTTCTCGGTATCGAGGACGCACCGATGCAGACTTGAGCACCGAACTCGCTCTGAAAGTCACAGAATTCATTGCGACTGGAGGTGGGAAGCACAGCATTTTATTCAGTAAGTTCAGAGATGTACTTATTTACCTCAGGAGTTTCCCTACATGAGACGCTGAAAGTACACAATAACGTGAAAATCTTAATAAAGGCATAAACACATTAAGGGTGTTTATTTGTTGAAATTTGTATTAAAATCTGTTTTATTTGTGTTGTGCAACATATATTTGTGAAGTCTTCATGCAGAGTGTATATTGTGTATATTGGGGAAAACAATCAATCGCTTTATGAATGCTGTAATGTTTCAATAATTTTCGGTTAAAGATGCGTGAGGGTCACGTGACCATCAGGAAGAACGCAGCGTCTCATTTCTCACAGGACGCGTTCTCTGTCCTTGCGGTCTCCCGAGTTCGTTCTTCCGATGTGACCTGGCAAGACCGCTCTCCACAAGAACACAAGTCTGTTCTCTGTGTTCTTGGAATTGAGAAACAGCCAATATATTATGTAGCCGTAGCATGAATAATAAGCGACTAAGTCACATGTGATTGTTTTACAGTATAAATGAATGTACTATGGTACAAATGTCAAACGTGAATACCCTCAGTCGTAGTATTGACAGTAAAAGAGAATGCTGGCTGTTTACTCCCACCATCAACAATCCCTGCCAGTGCAGCGACTCAAACCTGTGACCTTTGCATCGAAAGTCCAACTCTCTAACCATTAGACCACAGCTACCCTGCAGTATTGGCCTTTAGTTCAAATCAGCTGACCAGTCAAACCACACTCATTAATTCAAAAAGCATTGATGTGTTCGGTACTGAATGTTTTCTTCTTTAATTGGGCTGCTTTCATTGCTGGAGCAAATACAGACAACTGGTAACAAACAGTCAATGGAATTGATTCCCTGACTCGACTTTTAGAACAAAAGGGGTCAGGAATAATACAATGATGCACAGCTCTAGCTTTCCAGGAAGTCATTAGAAAAATTAGTTTCACAGACGTACTTTGTAATTTTAATCCAGTCTGAATCTGCCAAGTTGGCTTTTTTCACACAACCTCTGTAATAATTCCATTGCAAATGACCTGCTGTTTTTCAGCAGTCTCAGCGATACTTTGAGAATTCTCCTTTGTGTGTTTTGACCTACGTTATCTACCATAGTACTTCACATATTCTGCTTGTTCTGTGCCATTCATCCTATGAAAACTGAACCAGTCAAATGCTTAATTATGAGCATGTCATAAATCTTATATTGTGGCTTACAGGTTACATAAGTGAACTTTTTCTAAACATTTCTAAATACACTTGAAATCAGCTGATCAGTCCAAACACATTAATGTTTTCAGCATGGCGTGTTTTCCACTTTATTCTGCTGATTTTGGTGAAGTAAATACAAAGTTCTAACAAACAGTCAATGGAATTGATTGCCTCACTCGACATATTTTTGTGTTATTTAGTCTGTATAAACTGTAAAATCACTGGATTCCACAAAATCGATTTAGGTTGAGACAACATGAAGGAATTAGGTATTAGTTTTGACAATTTTAAGTTGATTGAACAAAAAATAAGTTGAAACAACCCAATTCTTGAGGCTGTTTTGGGGACATAACAAAACAGCAGTTTTTGAATAAACAGACGTCATTTTTTGAGTGTATGTTAGTAATAGCAGCTTTCAAAGACCTGCTTTGTGAAGCTTCAAAACATTGCCAAATCTTTTGTTCCAAATGAGTGGTTTGGACAGCATATCAAATAGTCAGGGTCACGTGATTTCAGTAAATGGGGCTTTTGCTACATTATAACAGTTTTTAAAAGTTTCGAGATTCAATGGTTCTCTGTTAGGGGCAAGAATCACAAAGTTTCACTCAGATTGTCCCGCAGTGGTGAATCACTGAACAGGTTTCATCGGTTTTACTGTACCTGATCTGATCTCGGTTTCACATGTTTGCAGATGTTCTAATGAGACATTTGTAAAATGTAATGGAATAATAATTAATAATCTCTTGCCTATTTAGCAGAGCCCACAATGGAACACAAAGTACAAGTCTTGAAAATTGACAGAAGAATATTATACATAACATTTGATGATATTAGATGATAAGCTAAGTGCATCTGACTGGTTATACTGGTTATAAAGTTTACGGTGTGTTTGAAAAGCCCATTTTTGATGCATTTACATGGTCTTGAACAGTAGGTGTCTCTAGCATGTGCTGTTTGGAACACTTCCAAACAAAGAGTCATTTAGTGAAGCAATTGTTTTGAAGCTTTGAAAAGCTTAGTTTCTCCCATCACTAGCATGTGTTACGATGACAAGCCAAAGGCAAGAGGCAGATTAAAGTGCAGCTTCAAACATTTATTTATATAATCTAAGCACAATCCTAGAGGGCAAGGCAAAGACAACGGCGGGGAAACAAGAACACGTAACATAAGACATGAACAATCACATTCAACAACTGATGAACACTGACTGATGGGGCTTTTATACACAGGGAACAGTGGGTTGAGGTAACAAGGGGTGGAGACAATGACTCACCAGGGGTAACCATGACACTTAACAAGGGTGTGGCACAGAGGGAGGTGAACACAAGCAAAAGGAAACACACGAAAAATGACAAGACTGAATCAGAATATTGGTCTGTTTGCCTCTTGGTGAAGATATTAAAAAAATAAAATCAAGAGCCTGTTAAGACTGGCTACTGTAAAATAAGGTCAGGTCGGCTTACTCAACTTCATTTCTGTACTCAGTTACATAATGTTTCACACATACTACAACAGAAAAAAAAAAATCAGCATAATTTTATTATAAATAATTCCAGAAAAGAATGAAGGGTCACATATCTAGTACATGGAAAGCATGGATAAATGATCTCTGCAATCGCACAAGAACGTGCCGTGTATAAAATAAGTCCTGTCTAAATCCAGCTTTTTCCCTTGTGTATAAAATGCCTTAAGTTCCTCTTATTAAAACAACACACACTTTTGACTTTTAGTTGTTCCTAGCTGTTGTTGATACTTTATTAGAGTGGAGGTAAGTCAAATTCATATGCAGGATCAGTTACATGAGAGATATGGCAATCGTTCATGAACTGATCTAGTGTTATTGTTAAGGCATTGACGCTAAACGCATCACTGTCTTAAAAAGCTGCTGTTAAAGATAATAACAATAATACTGTACACAATGCATGATTTACACTTGGTGATTTGTTCTTTCATGATGTCTATAAAATTCCAGGAATGCTCATTTGTTTTCAACATAAGCTGCATGCGTGTGACAAATGTGTTTCTGCGACAGGTCCAGCTCTGACACACAGTGTAATATGTGTCCAAATTCTTGTTTCATCTCATTCACCGTAACTCCAGGGATATTCAGAGTCATGGAATCTAGTCTTTTGGCAAAGGTAAGTTACATAACTTAGACTAAAAGACTTAAAATAAGAAGTTCACGTGACAATGGTCCTATGTGACTAGAAAACTTAGAGTAAAAAGAGTCATTATTTAAATGGGTCAGTATTTATATCCCAAACCAGAGAGTTACAAAAGCCTTTACATCAGGGGTGTCCAAACTTTTTGCAAAGAGGGCCAAATTTGATAAAGTGAAGATGCCCGGGGGCCAATAGTTCCTTCTGACATTTTTTTCACCACAAAAGTTACATGGAAATACACACTGTTATAACACTATTTTCATTGTCACAATTCAAATGGCAGTATAACCAAATATATGCCACTCAGGCATGAACAACTCTAAACACACAATTATGCTTTTCTTTCATATCTGGAGAGTCAGATAAAATTGAACAAACTGTATAGAATACCTTACATTTCTATGAGTTTTATATCTTTCTTTGCCTCGTGGACATTTTAAACAGGAGTTATAAGTAATGCAAAGTGGTCTGTTATCATTAAAGTAAAAAAAAAAGTGAATTTTGCTCTTGCCTTCTAAAAGGTCTTTCAGGAAGCCAAAGTTTGCATAACAACTACAGGAAGATTATATATGGCGGCAAATCAATGCCAAAATTAATCGAGCGCAGCTGTGTTATGTTTAAACAGAAAGTGAATCGCGAGCAAATTACAGTCCTAAGCGCGAGATCTTCACGCGCGCGCTGAACTGATCCACCGCGAGGAAACTGGACTCGCGCGCACATCATCATCTGTGCGCACGATGTACGCTCTCGCGAGTGAGGTCATGCCTGCACCGCGCGCGCGTTCAGTTCTCTCCGCTCGCTCGCTGGCTCTTCTCTGCTTGCGCCAAACTGTTTCGATTTTTGTCTTGGGGCGGGCCTTGGTTTACTTGTTATCTCTAATGCTATTGGTTACTCTCCCTTGCTTTATATATTCTAACAGAGCTAGCGAGCCATAAATAACACATTATGAGATGGAATCTGCGGGCCGTATGAAATCTGACTGCGGGCCGTGATTGGCCCGCGGGCCGGACTTTGGACATGCCTGCTTTACATTATGTATTTGGATGCAAAAGAATCTCACTAGGGATCTGAGAATCCTTGTGTTGTTTCAAAAAAAGCAACCATTCATTTGTGTTGTGTTTTATTTTCATTTGTTTATATTAATTTATCCTCAATTTAAATATTTTATTGAATCATATGATCATTAGTCATTTATATGATTATCATTATATCACTTTATTGATTATTAGTTAATGATTATTATAGAGTATTATTTGTCATTTTATTATGTTTTAATATTTTATTATTACTATTTTCAAATAATTATTGCTTTATTATCATTTTCATTTTTCCATATTGTTATAATCTTATGACTGTGTGGATTTAAGCGATACTTGTTTTCATGAGTAAGAGATAAGAGAATGTCTCGTTTTCACGGTCTGTATTGTCTCTGGACAATGTTGTGAAGCAGTAATTTTCCATGGCTGTTGCTTGTGGTATAATAACACTTGTTGGATGTATCCTGGTCAGACCATCATTGAATCATACGCAACTAAGATTATTCAATAAACTCTGCTCTTTCTTTATCATCATTACTTCATCCCCTGCTTCTGCTCCTCTTTGTTTTTTTCAGTCAACTCCTATATTGATAGGAGACTTAATTCAGTTGAATACTGGTTAACAGGTTTGGGTATTGGAAACTGCTGAATTGTTGTCCATATACCTGGAGAAACTGACATTTTCTGACAAGATCTGGCATCTGGGGCTGGATCGTATTTATCTGGCGTGGAGATGGTGATCTAACAACGCCAAAGCTATGAGCCATATTAACAGCAATAAGTTATTGCTGTAGTTGCTTCTTTGTATTGTCGTGGTACTGTAATACTTCAGGTGGAGGTAATGAGGAAATTAGGGTCGTCAAGTTTTATCCAAACACCTTCATTAACGGGATAGTTTGCACAAAAATGAAATTGTACTCCCTGTTTACTCACGCTTAAGTGGTTCTAAGCTTATTTCTGAAGAAGGTTGAAAACAGCAGCCTCTGACATACATATTAGGAACAAAAACAATACAATGCAAGCCAATACATAGTATCAAACATTCTTCAGGACATCTTCCTTTCAGTTCAACAAAAGAAACTCAAACAGGTCTGGAACAAGGGAAAGGAGAGCAAATTATGGTAGAAATCTCATTTCTGGCTGATCTATGGCTTTAAGTGTCCTGCTGCGACTGTCCTTCAGAATGACCAGCATCCATGGCATTAATAGCATGTGTAATGAGTTAAGTGATGCATCGTTTAGCATGTTTGTCACACGATGGCATATTTTGATTTGTTACCAGTAGTACAATGTATGCTTTAGTTATTCTGGAGGTTTTTTTTTTTGTTGTTGTTTGTTTGTTTGTTTGTTTGTTTTTCCAAAAAGCAATTTGTCAGCCCATTATAGACACACAAGTCATTTAGGCTATACTGACCAGATGTGATATTGATTTTAATACATTTCTGTGAGGAGTAAGTTGCTGTAAAATGTCAAAAACTCCTGTTTAGTTTTTCACATTTTGCTCCAAACAATATTTGTCGGTATTGGGATATTGCAAAATACACATTACATTACGTTACATTTTACATAAAAGACAAATTACTCAGCTCTTGTGAACTGAAGTTGTTTATTGAACACTGTGTTTGTGATTCTTATACACACTCAAAAAATGAGTTCTGCTGCTTGTTAGACGATTCCTAAGCCACTAAAAATACTCAAAGTTCCATATCACAGCCATCTTCGTTTTGAAGAATCCCCTTTCCACCCCAACTCATCCTTCCCTAGATGGGTGGCATGGTGGCCCAGTGGTAAGCACTGTTGTCTCACAGCAAGAACATCACTGGTTCTAGTCCTCACCGAGATCTACCTGAGCTCAAACTCCCCTCTCGCCCTGCAAACGGGAGGGAGCCCCGTGCTCGTGGATCTTATGAGCTCAGGGCTCTCTCCCGGGACGGCATGCCAAACAAGCTTTATAATCAATCATCAGCTAAGTGTGAACTCTTGAGAATGAGTTGAAACACAACACAATTCTTAATGTTTTTTGAGGACAACTTAATTGTTTTATGTTCAATCCACTTAAATTAGCAAAAATTATTAAGTTAATGGGGGCATTACAGTAGCGCAGTGGGTAGCACAATTTCCTCACAGCAAGCCTCGGCTGGGTCAGTTGGCATTTTTGTGTAGAGTTCGCTTGTTCGCCCTGTATTTGTGTGGGTTTTCTCCGGGTGCTCCGGTTTCCCCACAAGTCCAAAGACATGTGGTATAGGTGAACTGGGTAAGCTAAATTGTCTGTAGTGTATGAGTGTGTGTGAATGAAGATTGCAGCTGCAAGGGCATCCGCTGCATAAAACATATGCTGGATAAGTTGGCAGTTCATTCTGCTGTGGCGACCCCGGATTAATAAAGGCACTAAGTCGAAAAGAAAATGAACAAATGAATGATTAAGTTAACTTAATCGATTTGTGTTGGGACAGCACAAAGGAATTGTGGGAAACCCAGCATTTTTACAGTTTTTAAACTGAAATCCAAAGCAGAGCTGCTCACCATCCATATTTCTATTGACAAACACCTATCAATCATTTCAGTGCAAATGCTACAAACCACAGCTTGAATTGCACTTCTCAAAAATTCAATTGCTGCAGAAATCATTTAAACCCTCAAACACTGTTATTTTGGTGCTACGTTTGCCAAAATATAGCCTTTTTAAAGGCATAACACATTTTCACAAGGTCATCAACGCAAGTGTCCAAGGCAGAAATTTGAATTTCCAGTCGCTTGGAAACAACTGCAGAAGTAGAGGACATGTTTAATGAATACACCAGCCTGCGCCGAGCACATTAACTATGGCCTAGTTAAAGTAGGGTGCTTAAAGTCAGCCACAAAGATGTGAAGCAGAGGTGAATGTGGCTGCGTCTCACAAGAGACCTTCTTCTCTGGAGCTCATTTTGAAATTTTAACAAAACACCTCCTGACCTCTGCAAATCCCCCGTGCATCTGAATCTTGACCCCGCTGGCCTGGCCCTGCCGTGGCACATTTGAAATCATGCAAAAAAGTGGGCAGCAAACAGGCAGAGGCTTAATTAACTCATGTGGTGTATTTAAAACCCTGCGGGGCCCTCTGGGTTTAGGTGAGAAAGGAACATTTGAAAATATATGCTAGTCTGGACGGAATTGTTGCTCGGATACAGTACATGCGGCTAATGCTGGGCAGTTCAGTTAAATATGGGTCAGTCAGAGAATCGTTCTGTCCCTACGCTCTTTCATATGGTGTCATGTGTGTGTGGAGACTATTTTTGATGATATCTGAAAGGCACATAAGATGCCAGACCTTTAAAAACTTAAGCATTGATTGGAGAGCGAGTAAAGCTCTAATGGAGCACTCAGGATTGATGAAGGTAGTCTATGGATTACTGCAAGCAACTTTGCTGGATAGGATTTTGATATGAAGGGCTTTTTGTTCCGATTGTGAATCAACTTGATCCCTCGTAAACAGTGGCCTCCGAGGACTATATAATCATCATAGTTCACGGATGAAGCATGCCGTTGTTGTCGTGCTGTTAAATTCGATTTTCCATCTTTGTAGTGCCAATGTAACATTTAAATAGCCACAGATCTGGATAAAATGACAACGGAAAAACAATGTAGTGCAGAACCTTGTTTTATTCCCCATTTGATGACCTGAAATGAAAATTCTGGATGGATTTGACTCCATTTTGATCGTTGCGAATTAGCTCAAAGGAAATTGAAGACTCATTTAAACGGGGTGTCAAAAGAATCGACTCTTTAAATCCGAACAAACGAATCATCCAGTGATTGTTCGAACGGGCGTTGACTCAATTACGTCTATTGCTACCAAAAATAATTTGGTTTATGTTTAAGCAGGGTAGCAAGATCGAAGTTTAAGACATTAGATTCATAAATATGCACCTTTCTTTATACAAAGTGACACTTTATTAACTAATCTAACAGAAACTTAACGCCTAACACAAACACACATTCATTCGGTTGTAGAGAAGAGTAAAGAAAGTAAAATAAGTTTGAGAAATTGTGTAATGATGGAAAAACCTCGGATTTTGTGAGACCAAACCAAGCGACCCAAATATAATCAATTTAACCCTACTATGGTCTATTTAGGGTTGCATTTAGTTTACACCAGTTCAGATGTAGTCTCGAAGTGTTACTTGCGTTCCTTTTGTGATGTGTAGAAAATCCCTCTGTTGAGCACGTGTCTAGCTGTTCGTTCTTTGTCCTCGCGAGGCTTGACTTGGAGTGGGGTGGAGTCGGTCGTTTCAAGTTTTGAAAGCGGCAAAAAGGCTAGTCATGATGACTACTGGATTGCAGCGCACTAAACTTAACTAGACTCTCCACGAAAAAGAAAGACAGGTATCGGAGATGTCTGAGCTGTGTGATTAACCCATTTTGTCTGGATCCCTGCCAACTCCCTGGAGTCCTCTGGGGTTCTCTGTGTTGGGTTCAAGTCTGTAGTCTTCTTCTAGGCTGGGCGTTCTTCCAGTTTGGGGTGTGGCATTCTTTTTCTAGCCTGGGGTGCGGCCTTAGGCTAGTAGCTTTTGTATGGATGGTTTGTACCCACCCTCCAGGGCCAAGTTGACCAATGAGAAATTAAACTCCCCCGAGGTAGGTTTTATAGTCCTTTGTTCAGAAGTGTATTAATTTGCATTGGCATTCTGAGTGTAGACTGATGCAGAAATGTTTAAAGTTTTATAAAATCTTAATATGTTGCACACGTATTAACATAAAATTTAAACAATCGTACACTGAACATCTAGCCTTTCCTGGTTAGGAGAAGTAGATGGTGTATCATTTGTGGAATAAAAGCAAAATAATTATGAGTCTGATCAGTAGGCCCACACGAATCTGTGCGCGCAGAATTCCGCAGATTTTTTGCCCATCATTGATTCTGTTTATTTACTTGTGTAAATGTGTGTAAATTTATATTTATTCAGTTTTTTTAATTAATTTCAGTGAAAATATTGATTAATATGAAAATAATCATATGATTTATTTACAACAGTTTGTAAAGTACTATTTTCTGACTTTTGACTTTTGCTTTGTTTACCAAATAAAGTGTATCTAATTGGATTCACATTGTAAACATTAAATAAAAGTTAAGAAGGTATTACTTTTTATTTTAGATATAAATTTTTTTGTTTTGATGTTCCTAAAATAATTCCGCATAAAGATTTTTAACAAAATACTCTGCAGAAATAGCAAAAAATGTCCGCAGATTGCGTCTGGCCCTACTGATCGGCCACAATTGTTATTATTGTATGACAATTGTATATTGCATACAATTGTATGATTAAAGAAATAATATTTCAGAAACAAACAATGGACCCTTGTCACAAGACTGTTATGAGGTGTTTAACGGTCATCATAATCTTAAATCCTTAAAGGTTTTTAATACCTTGATTTAAAAAAAAATGTATAAGCATTTATATGCATTTATGAATGTAGTATATCATCTTTGCATCAAATTACAAAAAACTAATTACCGCAAATGTGAGGAGTTTGTAATGTGTCTTCGTGGCTGAGAGTAAATTTGATGTTTTTCTCTCATCTGGCTGCCGTCATCAATCTCATTTTCCTTTTTCTGAAAGTCCTGATAACACCATCGTGGAGTTTTCTTTTATTATTTCAGCAAATAGGGTTGTAAAAAAATTATGTGTTGTTCTCTCCCATTCAATGCCCTCTAAGTTTACCCAACCATGACGCCTTCCGCTACTGAGGCGTCAAACAGGGATAAACATTGGCAAGGCTTTTGGAACATGGAGATATTTAAAGGGATAATTCGGCCAGAAATGAACATTTACTCACCCTCTCAAGTGATTCCAAACCTTTTTGAGTTTCTTTTTCATGTTGAACTCAAAAGACGTTATTTTGAAAAATGTGAGAAACCAGTAACCATTCATTTCCCCAGTAAGAAAAACAAATACTATGGACGTATATGCTTATCTTCTTTTGATATCCTCTTTTGTGTTTAAACTCAAACAGGTTTGGAACAAGTGGAAGACGATTAAACGATGACGGAATTTCAACTTGTTTTATGAAAATAAAACCTTTATTTTTTGTAATTCTGCTATGTGACACTTTAAACACTTACGTACTTTAACTGAAGTATAATTTAAATGGAGCACTTCAACTAAAGCAATATTTCATGAGAGTATCTCTTCTCTGATTTCTGTGCTTCCTCCACTATAGCACTGGATAAGGCTTTTATATTGTGATTAACACAAACTGAACTAGAGAGAGACTGTTTGGCTCTAAATCTGAGTAATTTCCTATTTCAATTAATGTGGATTTACTGAGCTACAGCAAGGCCTGTGCTGGATCATTGTCTAATGAGGAGAAATGACAGACAGAATGCATTAATGCTCAGAAGAGAAAATGTGCTCTAGTTTTTAACGAATGTACATCATGCTTATCTGAGATGGAATTAACTATTACTTTTATAAAAATGGTCAACTTAACCTCCAAGTTACATTCTTACAGAATTTTTTTTTTTTTTTTTTCAATTCTGGCTCTGAGTTTACTAGTACTGAAATCTGGCCTTGATGAAAGGCTCAGCTGCGCAAATATGATTAGATTAAATCAATACCAGACGCTACCATGTTTTGATGACAAATATGATTCTGAGGAGCATCATATAGAAAAGCATTGTTTATTTGAATTATATGCATGCAATTTGCTTTCGTTCATTTATATTGTTTGAGGGAATAATATATAAATATAAATGTACAAGTCTTATCCAGATCAGGTTCTCTGGATTTTCAATAGTTATGTGTTTGAGTTATTTTAGTTTGGCTCTGCAAACTAGTGATGGCGTTTCTTATCCTTTTAAATTACAACATAAAATGTCAGTTGGTCAAAATAACATTAAAGCTGCTTTATTACACAATAGCAGTCTTCTAATGGGACATTGAGCTCCGAGATCATGCCTTTTTCAGCTCCAAACAATAACCACCTAGTGGTAGATCAATGGTTTTGCACCCTGCATATGGCCTGGACATGACTGGTCAGGATCAGGGTTGAGTGAGTTCAAACCAGATGGACAAAACAACAACAGAAAAGAGCAGAACAGTCTCACACTTTGTGTGTGTATCATGAATCAGACAGTCGTGATCGCAAAATACAGACGCTGAAAAAACATGAACAACACTGGGAAAAAATACTGACAAACGGCGAAGTAGACTCATTTTCCTGGCATGAAACAGAAGCTACAATACTGTTGTCTTTCTTTAATTAATACATATCTTAAATGAGTTAACAGCCTCTTTCACACATACAGACTTTTCCGAAAAATTACCCTTTTTCAGGAAAGAGATCATCATCCATATATTTACTGGTATCACTGTGTGAAAGGGATAGTCTACTGGAACAAGACAAAAATAGTGCTTGGGTTTGATTTTGTATATCAGAAATTGTTCGAGTGGTTGTGATTTGCTCAATTTTAAGTGACTGACAGGTTTTCTTGTCCTTGTGCCAGTATTTATGGAGATGTCATCAGGAAGGGAAATTTATAGCAATAGTTCACCCCATAATTAAAATGTACTCACCCTTAAATGGATAGTTCACCACAAAATGAAATGTATGTCATTATTTGCTCACCCTTTACTTGTTCCAGACCTGTTTGAGCTTCTTGCTTCTGTTAAACACAAAAGAAGATATGTTGAAGAATGGAAACCAGTAACCATTGACTTTCATTGACTTGTTTTTTTTTTCTCAACAGAACAAAAATACTTTAAAAAGTTTATAACCATTTGAGGCTTGGTTGTGCAAAAGCAAAACTCACAGAAGCAAAACTTTGCTGGGTTGAACAAAAATTAAGATATTTCGAAGAATATCCTAAACCAGTAGCCACTGACTTCCATAGTATGTTTTCCTAGTATGGATGTAAATCGTTTCCAACATTCTTCAAAGTATGTAAATTTTTTTCAAGGCAAGAAGAAAAAGTTTTTGTTTTGTTATTTCATATAGCACACAAATGGAAAAATAATAATAAATAATGCACCACTAATGTATAATAAACTGCAAAATTCCTGCCAAAAAAATAAAAAAGCGAGTGTCAAACTTGATTTCAAATGAATTTAATCTCTTTTATTTTCTGGTTTAGCATGTCCCAAATCCCACTAAACAGGGATATCCCTTCCCCCACTCAAAAAAGAAGGTTTAAGCCACTTTATCCGCATGTACTGTATATTTGAGCAGTCTCCCAAAATCGAGGCTTTCTTCCTAGCTGAATAACATTAGCACTACTTGCTTATTCAGTGTTTGAGCTCATTTCTGCACTCTTGAAAAAGCAGTGGGAGAAGATTGGAAACTCAATAGCTTGAAGCCATTGTTTCAGTTGTAAAATGGATTTAGACGAGCACAAATTTAATTAGCCAATTAGCTAGCCGGCAGCACAGATCCACGGTGACGTTTAGCCTAATGAATCCGCCACACTGTGTTGCTTGCCACGCTTCCCTCGCCACGCTGAACTGAACCGCCGCGCGTCCAAAAATGAGCTTTCAGCACCTCAAAAGCCATTTAGACAAAGACACAAGAGGATTACGGTGTCTGTGATCATTTAGCTATAGTTGCGTCATTCCAAAATGAGTGCCTGTGACGCAGAAGATGACGACACAGTGTATTACTTGCTATGCTGAGCGCATCCCGTCTTGTTCAATTTCACCCCTGGGAACAGAGAAAATCAAGCTTGTATAATTGAGGAGAGAGTTAATACTGCATCATGAGCTCCTCAATTATACAAGCTCAGTTTTCTCTCTTCTACCCCATGGAGCTAGTCTCGATGTCCACAAATCTTTAATTAAAAAGCCCTTTTCTTGCTCCCTTTTTTAGTTTTAGTCTAATGTGTTTGTGTGTTTTGGTAATTATAATTAGTCACTTTTTAATTTTGTCACTGTTTTATTACAGCTCTTCTTATACTTTTATGTTCACAGCACAGTATGTCACGTGTGAGTCGACGGAGGCAACGGAGGCGAGGATCCAAGTGCAGTATTTATTATAATAATCAGAAACAGTATGGCAAAAGGGCAAATCCAAAAATCGTAGTCAAAACAGGCATGAATTCACAAGACAGGCGGCAGGCAGGAATAATCAATATACAAGGCTGAGGTCAAACACGAAAAAAGACTGGAACAAAGAAAACCGTTGCTACTTACAGAAAACAGATAACACAATCTCGCTACGAGACCTGAGTGTGTGTGTGCTGCTTATGAGGTGCGTGCAATCAGTCGTGATAGTTCTCCGCTCGTGTGTGGCAATCAGTTGTGATATGACGCAGGTGTTGTGTGTGTGCTGCATGGCTGGAATTGTAGTCTGAACATGGCCGATCTGTAGTTCCCGGAAGTGTGTGTGTGAGCCAGCGATCTCTGACAGCGGAGAGAGCGAGAGATCGCTGGCGATCGTGACACAGTACTGTTTTATTAGACAAAACAAATGTAGACATGGCTTCTACATTGGGGATCTATGGCAAGACAATAACAGTTTTATTCATGCACCTGTCCGCTTTGCGAATATATTGGAGTGGAAAGAAACTCTTTGTTGTTGAAAAAAGAAATACACCTTTAACTGTTTCTTTTTTAGCATTTTATCCATTTGTGTCTGCAGATTTCAATTACAATGCATATTTTTCAGACTGTTTTCTCAAAATGAGTTTTTCCTCCTGCACTAAACCATTTATCTCTACTTCAATAGCACTTGCACACCAGACTTCACAGATTTATTCATATCTGCATTCTGAAGGCTTAGAATATAAATTTGCTCAAATACAATATGCCTGTGTGATTATATTCAGCATTTTATTCTTTGATTTTATTATTATTTTTCTACATTTATTTATTTTGGCTGATAACAATGTTTATGTATCCATAGTTCCATTTAGCCACAGTGTTTTTTTTTAGCAAATAAAACCTTTAAAAAATAAAACAGAATATTAAAGCTGCAAGCAGCGATGAAAGGGACCTCGCACACTGGCTCACTGCCGCCCGGTGGCTATTTTAAAAACTTAAGAAAAAATCACAAATTTATGACAAACTTTCATGTCAGCAGGTGGCGCTAAGGCTTATTCATTCATTCATTCATTTTCCTTTCGGCTTAGTCCCTTTATTAATCTGGGGTCACCACAGCGGAATGAACTGCCAACTTATCCAGCATTTGTTTTACGCAGCGGATGCCCTTCCAGCTGCAACCCATCTCTGGGAAACATCCATACACACTCATTCACACACATACACTACGGACAATTTAGCTTACCCAATTCACCTATACCACATGTCTTTGGAGTGGAGCACCCGGAGGAAACCACGGGGAGAATGCAAACTCCACACAGAAATGCCAACTGACCCAACCGAGGCTTGAACCAGCGACCTTCTTGCTGTGAGGCGAACGTGCTACTCACTACACCACCGTGGCACTGGTGCTAAGGCTATGACTTAATATTTGGATGTAGATGTCTTCAGAAAAGGAATCTCATCGAACCTGTGAATTTTCAGGCAGATCAGAGTTTGTGTGGCTGAGTTATATGTACTACCTCTTCCATGGTGAAACACTAAATGTGTCAGTCCACCACGGACATGCCCTTAGGTGAAAACTCTAGATCTTCAAAAATTCACATCATAAAGGCCTTTGGATCAAAATAACGGAACATGGATTCGATCTCATACAATTTCTAGTAGAAGTTTGTTACAGTGTAAAACAAGTCATTTCCTGTTGCCAGCAGGTGGCGCTATCACTGTATATTAGCATTTAAACGTGTTCAGGTCAGGACTCTTATCAAACATGTGAATTTTAACAAGTGAGTTATGACAGCTTCCTGTGGCGAAACATCAAAGTTTGTGAGGCTGCCACAAAAACTCTAGATCTTCGCAATTTAACATCGCCAAGGCCTTGAAATAACAATAACCAATTCTGGTGTTGATCTGATAGAATCCCTAGGAGGAGTTTGTTAAAATACAACACCTGGAAATGGCAAAAACTGCACTTTTTGGAAGAGAAAGTTAAAAATATGGAACTTCCTGTTGGGTTTGAGATTTCGCTCCAAGAGACTTTTTTGTGGGTCTTGGCATGTGCCAATTTTCGTACATCTGTGTGAAACATAGCTCGGGGCCACTCCGTCAAAAGCCACACCCTCTTCCAAAACCTATAACAAATGTAAATTTTCGCCACTTCTGGTGCGTGTGCAAAGTTTTCTGAGTCTTCGGGCATGTTTAGACCCTCAACAGTGCTATTCATTCTAGGGAAGAAGATGAAGAAGAAGACGAAGCGAAGCAATTCGGTAAGACTTCATTTCGATGGTCAATTTGAGTATTAGTAGACTGTCTGCTTAATATCTGTTGATACTGACATTTAACAGACATTTAACTGACTATATGAAACTTTGCAAGTACATGTCAACTTACACTAACCCTACCCCTAACCTCAACAGTCTACTTATAATCTAATGAGAATTAGTTGCGATGTAACTTAAATTCAACAAACGGACCATCAAAATAAAGTGTGACCAGCAATTCCAATAGGGCCTATGCTCTGCAGGTGCTCGGTCCCTAATAATAAATATAATATAATAAAAACTTTCTCAAAAGTATTTTAAAAAGTAATAAAAGCACTCAGACAGTATGGGTTTTGCTCTGCAAGAACATGTACTTTTTGCAATCTTTGCAGGGCTGTAGCCTCAGATATAATGCAGATCTGTTTAGTATGTAAGCATGAATCCGGCTGTGGGCCTCAGTGGAACTTACGCCGTAACTTTAGCATTTCTGTCTAGGCAAAATGTGTTTGATATGTAAATACTGCAGGACCAAACTGCTTGGAGCTAAAAAAAAAAAAAAAAACACACAAAACTACAAAAGTATCCCTTACAGAGACACTATGTGGAGCGGTGTTGGTACGACATGTTAGTATTCAGACCGCAGGACAGACCAGTGTTGACAAGTAAGTCACTAAAGTCAGGTCGATTTGTTACTAAAGGTTGGTGAGTCATGTTATGATGTCACTGAGTGATGGCGTCATTTCATATCCATGCCCCAAAACCCAAAGATGACATATATATTTATTCATTTATAAAATAATGTAATCACCATTATAAAAATTAACCATGGTTTGTTATTATTTAAGTTACACCACTAAATAACCATGGATTTGTTTCAGTAAACATAGTTTAACAATGGCTGTAGTAAATTTGTGGTTATACATACAATATGGTATTTTCATTTCATTTTCCCTTGGCTTAATCCCTTATTCATCAGGGGTCGCTACAGCAGAATGAACCACCAACTATTACGCATATGTTTTACACAGCGGATGACCTTCCAGCCACAACCCAGTACTTCAATGTTTGATGTAAGAGAGGGTGGGATGTAGCTTCTCCCCTTTTTAAAAAGTACTCAATGGCATTTTGTTTTTATCACAGCTCTGCCAGCGAGAGTGGCTGAGCTCAAGCGCATCAAATGAAAAGCAAATGAGAAGTATCTTGAAGGGGGCGGGACATGTCAGAAACAAGAGAGCATTTGATTGGTCAAGCTTTAAAGAGAAACTAAAGTGTGAAGTGCTGTGAAAAAAAGTTGATCCATTTAGACACACTGCAAGCTTTTCATGTCAGTTTTGTATCTTCTAAATGCAAATGTTGTCCCTGTTTTGGAGCACACCAATATATAGATGTCCTTAAAACTAACATACTGGAACTAACATCTAACATTTTGTTTCATTTTAATTTCATTGAACTTTTAAGCAGTGAATGAGTAGTCATATTTAACTTACAAAAATATAAGCCTATAGCAAAAAAAGTTTACATTTATGTACTGTACATAGTAACTGAATTTATTTATTTATTTATATTTTTGCCACATTGATTAACATTGTAATAAGGTATGACAAGTACTGCTCCTTAGTTCAGTTCAGCCAGCTTAAACCTACGGTGACCTGGAGGGAACATGTTCGGCTCACTTTTTAGTTGTGGCCACAACTTGTGGAAACATGTTAATATGTAGTGGGAACATCATATTAACTTGTGAAAACGTGATCATTCGTCGTGGATGCGCAATATGAAATTGAACCCTTGAGATCCTATATTTAGGGAACAATATGATGTACATTTCTATGTCTTATGATGAGGAAACGACATACATTTCTCATGGCCACTACTTCTTATCTTGAGGGAACGATATGCATTTCTCATGGCCACTACGTCTTATGTAGGCATGGGCCGGTATAAGATTATGACAGTATGATCACCTTGGATATAAATATCGCAGTTTAACAGTATGACGGTATTGTGATTGCTGTTCTAAAATATATTCTTTTTAAATGTCTGGCTTATAAACAAAAACTTTTTCCTCTTTGAACACATTGTATTTTGTTTTGAGAAACATTTAAAGTATTTTGGGGCAGTAAACATGTCAGGCTAAATAATTCAAGTGAATCATTGACTTCTGATGTCTTTACAATTTACACCAAAAAAATATTTTGGCGGTATGAAAACCTTGACTTTTCCAAACCGCGGTATACCTTGAAAACGGTCCCATGCCTCGTCTTATGTTGAGGAAACAGCATACATTTCCTGTGGCCACTACTTCAAATGTTGAGGGAACGACATACATTTTTCATGGCCACAACATTTTATGTTGAGGGAACAACATAGATTTCTTGTGGCCACTACTTACGTTGAGGAAACGATATGCATTTTTGTAGCCACTACTTCTTATGTTGAGGGAACGATGTGCATTTTTGTAGCCACTACTTCTTATGTTGAGGGAACGATGTGCATTTCTTGTGGCAATTGACACGTTTCCACAAGTTGTTTTGTCGTGGCCACATGAGCAGAAACACGTCCCCTACCAGTCCAGCATATGCTGTTTTTTTTCAGCAGTCACCAAACAAAATAAATATGCAGAAACATCAGAAGCTATATTGAAAGACAACTTTCAACCAGTACAACTTACCGAAATCAGCATGGCTTTCATCAGCGGAAAAAGCCCGGCAAGATAAGATAGGCCTAAATTTACCTCAGAAATGCCATTCACCATCAGCTCCTTGTACAGAAAATGTAAGTGAATCATTTTGTTAAATATATGTCATAATATACATATAAAAATGTACTAATTTATATATTAATTTGTCTACATGCTTTCTTTTAAATCTGATAGCTTGTTTTAACTGTATACATACAGGTATAACGCCATTTTATAAAGATTATTAGACCGATAATGTTATTTTAAAACAGAGTCATTACATGTCATGACATTTCATTTTAGCCCTTCCAAACCCATTAGCTTTAACAATGCCCTGTAGTTCGCGGCATTTCCTCGTGCTAATATAACATATTTTCTAACAACGTTGATAAGAAACACAGCCCAATTAATCGATATTGATTTCAATGTGAAATTAGTGTCAGTACCGAACCATATCTTCCTCTCTCTTCCATTTAGTCACGGATATACAGTAAACATGTCGAAGTTCAGCTTCTTTCCTAAATGTATATGCTCTTTTATGGCTGAACGTCTCCCTCTGCTGGTGAACATCCTGAACTACAGTTTTTAACCACAATGCTGATATTGTAATTAAAATCTCTGCACATATCACAACGAAAAATTACAGCTGCCTTATTCAGTTCTTCCACAATTACATTATAAGTCAAACCTATCTATATATTCGCTTGGAAAATGAACGTAGGCTTATATCTTAAAATATCCTAATCAGTGTGAATGGTACCGTTACGTAATTCCAGCTGCTATTATGTTCAATGTCCTGCAGAGGATTGATATTTTATTATTTCCTGAGGGCAGATGAGCTCTATTTTTATCTGTTCATTACTTTTTTATTTTCGGTCGACTGCATTACTTTAATGCAAAGGCGCTAGATGGCATCTAATGTCTAAAGTAGATTTACTAAATGGCTTCTTAACTTTTTTGGTTGACAGTTTAATTCAGTACTAGAAAAACACTCAAATAAAGGGCCATCAGTAGAAATGTACTACTGTGAATAGATAAATTGTAGTTCCATACATTTTTGTTTTACATTTTTGCTGTGAAATGAATCAATATTTAGATATTTTTTGTACTTTTTTTCTTTAGTACTTGACTTGAAGTGTTTTTAAATTCTCCTAAAATCTGCTTGTCGTTTTGCTGTCAACTTGTCAATTGAAAGTCCTTTGTCATCAGTATTAGTAAATAGTTTTGTATTTTCAGCAGATTCTCTTAACACTCATCGGGCCTCTCTGATTGGCTGCTGCTCTGACAGCTCTATTGTCCCTGTCCGCTCTCCACCAGACCTGTGCCCTCACAAAAAAATAACTGCCAATCGCTCATGGAAATCTGCCTGCATTGGCATAATTCAGCTTCACACTTTTCAATCTGACAATATTTTTGGGAGAAGAAAAAAAAAACGGTAGGTTACTTATTAATTGATTGTGATTTGATTTGTTATTGAGGCTTGTGTGTTGCAAATCACTGTTCTTGTGATTACACATGATGTGATGGGGTTTAAATGCTGCAGATTTGTGTGTAAACAGTGTTTTTCATGAAGTAATCATGTTGTATCATTCATTAGAAAGGACTAAACTGTAAAATGTACCCTGGACTACAGATGAACACAAAATTTATTTGAGAATTTCTTTAGATTTGTGCACAGTATTGTGTGCATGTGTGTTTAGAATTCAGCTTTTATTTTTGACGTTCCTTTTGATTTTGCCACTAGTTCTGTCCTTTCTGATGTAGTAAAATATTATTTTATTTAAAATCACAGTTCTTGCAATCGATAACTGCAATCAAAAAACAAACTCACATGTAATTTAATTTTTGTAATTACATGTAAATGTATTTTTTTTAAAAAAGTTAATAAATAATACATGGTACTATACAAATACTGACTAATATTAACTGAATAGCATGCAAAATATACCTCAATGAATGCTACAATAAAATATAACACTAAAATAGCAGTTCATTAATCAATACTATTATTATATTGATACTATCATTATATTAAAAAGCATTTAAAACCTAATAAATCCTATATTAGTATATAGTAAGTATATATTAGTATATAACTTAGTATATAGTCACGAGGGGGGCGAGCAACGGCAGCGACCACACACCAGCTAGGGGGAGCGGAGAGACAGTGATAGAGCCAATTCGGTGGATAGGGATGATTGGGAGGCTATGATGGGTAAGGGCAGATGGAGGGATTTTGGCCAGGACTCCATGGTTACACCACTACTCTTTACGTGAAGTGCCATGGGATTTTTAATGACTACAGAGAATCAGGACATCAGTTTAACGTCTCATCCAAAGGAGAGCGCTCACTGACAGTATAGTGTCCACTTTACTTTACTGGGGCATTAGGACTCGCACAGACTGCAGGTTGAGTGTCCCCTGCTGGCCTCACTAACATCACTTTCAACAGCAATCTAGTTTTTCCATGTGGTCACCCATCCAGGTACTGACCAACTTTACTAAACTAAAACAGACATCTCTAAAACATATTTAATTGTGAATTTGAATACAAGCTAGGCTCAAAAGGAAAGAAATACTGATTGTTAAGCTGATAAACTTTAAATATGCATTTTTTTTAGGTTGTTGAGTTGTGACGAATACGAAATTAAGTTGTAAAAACTTCAATACTTAAATAAATAGTTGAACAGTTTGAATATATCTTGATGCATTAACGTCAGTGTTTTCTCATATTTCCGGCAGTGTGTGTAGGTGCAAGATGTACAGCTTTATGGGAGGTGGATTGTTTTGTGCAGGAGTGGGAAATATACTCCTGGTGATCTCCACTGCCACCGATTACTGGATGCAGTACCGCCAGTCAAGCAGCTACATGCACCAGGGCCTGTGGCGCTACTGCGTACCTGGAAAATGCATGACGCACACAGACAGCATTGGTAAGAGCAGTGCACATAGAAACCGTATGTGGACGTTACTATATAATAATAAGCACTATAAAGAAAAGCTAAGGGGCATTTTTATCTGTTATACAGTAAGTACTTCACTGCAAATATTGTTTTTATTAAATGATGTTTTGATTATTTAATACTTGCTGCCTTCCATTTGTTTAACAAGAGCAGGTTTAACAATAAACATGGAAAAACTAAACAGAATACAAAAAGCACAAACTTAGATTAAATGCATGTATGTACATTGTGTGTGTGTGTGTGTGTGTGTGCGTGCGTGCGTGCGTGTGTGTGTGTTATGGGCATTGAATGTACAGTACATCTTTAAAGAGTGCATGAGTTTTGAATTTGGAAAGGAGGATTTAAAGAGAGGAGGAAATAAAATGATAAGAAAGTACAATAAAGAGAAAATGAGAGAGAGAAAATTAATAATGACTGAAAGGCTGCGTGTGGAAGAGTACGTGGGTTGAGTTCAGGGTGGTTGAAATATATAAAGAAACTGAAGAAATGAGCGCTTTGTACTGACTAGTGTGCTTTGGTTTGAAACAGCATACTGGGACGCCACCCGGGCCTTCATGATCCTGGCCACCTTAGCTTGTTTCTTTGGCATGATCATCGGTGTCATGGCTTTCATCAACTACTCCTCTTTTACCGGTTTTGACAAGACCTTTGCTGCAGGGATTCTCTACTTCATTTCATGTAAGAATGTATATGTTAATGCTTTCTTGCTTAGCCACATAAATATATCTAAACTGACTGTATGTGGGGTGTATTTGGATTATGTGGTTGTATCTTTCAGGCTTCTTTGTGCTGCTGGCCATGGCTGTCTACACCGGCATGACAGTCAACTACTACGGGAAACGTTATGGGAACTGGCGGTTCTCTTGGTCGTACATAATGGGCTGGGTTTCTGTGGTGCTCACTTTCTTTTCAGGTACACTAGATATAGCGTGTGATGAAAAATGCAGTAAATGCCATGAAATGTTCATGATAGGGATATATTAGTTAAATGGAGAGTTCACATAAAAATGAAATGACCAAAATGTGGTTTTAAAGCTTAATATTTTTTTTTCTTCTGTTGAGCACAAAAGAAGATATTTTGAAGAATGCTGTTTGCTGACTCCCATAGAATTTCCTAATAGGAAAATAATTACTATGGAAGTCAATGGGTACCGTCTTTTGTGTTTAACAGAAGAAACTCAAATAAGGTATAAAGTTTTGAGTAATGGTGAGTAAACAATGGCATAATTTTCCTTTTGAGTGAACTTTCCCTTTAAGCGTTTTTGAGTGTGTGTATATATGTGCATTTAAAATGGCTGGCCATTGACAGTGGCGTATCAAACAGGCCCGCACCACGAGGGGGCCCCGCATGATAATTCTGACAACACCCCACCCCAGCTTTTCACTTCTGAGGAGGGCCCCGCCGTAACTCTTGCGGGTGGGCCCACACATTTTGCGCTATGCCACTGGCTATTGACTTTAGTCAGGTTAGGGCCATATTTAATTAATTAATAATGTGCAACAGTCTGGTTCACCATAATGAACAATAACTGATTGTTCAATAGTGGAATTCTTGCATTAAAACTACATTATGTATGATGTTGCACAGAAAACTGAACCAATCAGATTCCCAGTGAGCAAAGTGTGCCATTTAAGATATAGAGCTCTGCTCACTCCCATGAAGTGCTGCAAATGACATACTCTTACTATACTGCATTATCAAGTCTGTCTCCTGTGAAGAAGAAAAAAAGAAATTGTGAATGGATAGTTTTATATTTCACAGCCATTTTTAATAGAATTAGGTCATTCGCAATGCATCATGGGATAGGATTGTACAGTATTTATTTCCCTTATTAAGGCTCTTACTAAGTCTTTTGGCTTATTTTCATACTCTTTTTTGCCTTAAATCAAAGTTGATTCTCCACTTAGCTGATCATTTTAGTTCTTTATATGAAACATTTTTTAAATCCCTATGGGAAAAATGAATGAAAAAATATTTAAAGGGCAGCTGAAGTAAAAGTTGTCAGCCACTCATGCACATTATATGGCATCTAACTTACAGTACTTATGTTGCAATCACATTTACAATTACTCTGCAAAACCTTGCAGACAAATGTTAATTATTTATGTCAGTGTTTCATGTAAAGGCAATTGTTTTTGGCAACAAAAATTTGCTTCCTTTTTCAAATGCACTTATATTCAGTAGATTTTCTATTGCAGAAATATATGCAATGTGTTTTAGCCATGCATTTTGTCCATGCTAAGTGCATGACTAACACAACCGTATTTTCTGTGATCACACTTTTACACAACTCCCAACAGAACTGAACTAGGAATAACTCTATTAACGAATAAGCATTGAAATGTTACATCATGTCTCAACTTTTTCTCCAGGGATCTTCTATATGTGTGCTTACCGGATGCATGGACCAAGAGGACCCATGTCACGCTGATGCTTTTCAGCTCAGATACATTCAGTCTTAAAGTGAACCATCACGTCATCCCTGATCCCTTCATTTTAGAACTATCATTTCTTGTTTATTTTAGAAACACAGAACACAAATAAATGACTGATACTGAACTGCTCAGTTCTTTTTTGTATCTGTATAATTTCTGTATAGTCTAATTTCACAAAACAACATATTAATGGTTAGTATCAAAATATGACTTGAAACATTCATTCATTTTCATTTCGGCTTAGTCGCTTTATAAGCGGGGGTCGCTGCAGCAGAATGAACCGCCAACTTATCCAGCATTTGTTTTACACAGCGGATGCCCTTCCAGCCACAACCCATCTTTGGGAAACATCCATACAAACTCATACACTACGGACAATTTAGCCTACCCACTTCACCTTTACCACATGTCTTTGGACTGTGGGGGAAACCAGAGCACCCGGAGGAAACCCACGCAACCACGGGGAGAACATGCAAACTCCACACAGAAATGCCAACTGACCCAGCCGGGGCTCGAACCAGTGACCTTCTGGCTGTGAGGCGAACGTGCTACTCACTACGCCACCGTAGGCCACTCTTTTAGCGGAGTTATTTATCAGGGGTTCCACACAACTTAATTAACCGCCAACTATTCCAGCATATATTTTATGCATATGATGCTCTTCCAGCCACAGCCCATTACTGGGAAATACATAGATTTTTAGTGTTACATTTTTATAAGTATAATTTAATTTGCATTTAAAAAGTTTATATACTCTAGCCATTCAAAAGATAAGGGTTAGTAACATTTGGAAAAAAAATATCAAATGAGTAATACTGTATTTGTATTGTATTTTATCCACAGTTAAAAACAACACTGTGTCATTTATGACTATTATATACTAATATCTTTTAAGCATAATCAATCAATGTAACGGCAGTTTTCAGTTGTACTGCATTCACTTGTCTTCACAATTCTTCATACATTATTCTAAGTTAATTTGCAGCTCAAGAAACATTTCTTATTTTTAGTGTTAAAAACAGTTGTGCTGAGAGGGGGGGTCACGTGGCCAGGACTAAGATGGCAGCTTAATTTGAGAGCTCCGACAAACCGTGCAAAATCTAAATTAAATACCCTCTACAAAAGCAACAAACTTAGAAAATAACATCGGCGCTGATATGTCAAAACCTTCTGTGACCAAACAATGTGACATTTTTACCCGAGGACGTAAGACTGCCGTTAAAACTTCGACGAGTGTATCAAGTGAAGTGGAAGATAGCGCCACACACATGGAGAATTTAACTGAAGTTTTAAGTGAACTGAAATCGCTCAGAGCAGATATTGGAACCAAGTTGGACAACATTGACAGTCGGTTGATCGATATGGCTAGCTCAATGTCAGCGCTGGAGAGTAAAGTATCAGAGATGAAACGCGATGTTTCTTCCAACGCCGCTCGCGTCGAGGAAGCCGAAGGACGTATTTGCGACACGGAAAGGGCACTTGAGAAAGCAGAGGCTGCCCTCGATTCGGCTACTAAACGCATTACGTATCTTGAAACAAAGACAGACGACCTGGAAAATCGGGGCAGAAGGAAAAACCTCCGGCTTCACGGAATTCGGGATGGTGCCGAAGGCCAAAAGTCTCTTCTTGAGTTCGTAAGTGACAAGCTACCACAATGGCTCGGGTCGGATCCTGACAAGACGTTTACTTTGGAACGGGTTCACCGTACGCTAGCGCCAGAAAAGCCTAATAGAAACAGAGCAATCCTCATCCGCTTTTTAAAGTTTCAAGAGAAGGAATTCGTTTACCGTGAATCGAGGAAGCGAGACATCACTTACGATGGGGCTAAGATCTCTTTCTCACATGATCTTTCGGCGGAGACGGTGCGCATCCGACGAGGATTCAACCCAGTCACGAAGCTATTTGTGGATATCAACGCTTTCCGAGGGTTTCAACATAATCCTTGCAAGCTGAGAGTGTTGTATGATGGTAAGATTCATCTCTTTTCGACGCCGCAAGAAGCCGAGAAATTCTACAAAAACATCCCGCAGCCAACATAAGGGATTGTTGACTGTTACCTGCTGCATTAAACAAATACTTTGCAGAAATATTCCACCAGTAGTGGTCCAAAGTGGACGATCGACACGATACAGTAGGATTGGATATAATATATAACGTTATAAAAGTTGTTGTTGTTAAGTTAATAACGTTATAAATTGTAAAGTGGTTTAATAAGTCATTTGGGTATAACCTATTAGGATGGTATCAGGTATTTTCGTTGGTTTGATATAAAAGGGTGTTGTTTTATATGTTCAAAATACACCTTAATTGTATTTGGTAATACATGCAGAAAGTAAGATGATTTTGCACGGTTGATAGTGATAGGCTGGGCTACGCAGACAAGTTGCTCCTCGAAGACTGTGGATCAGCGTCCCCAGTGTTTCCAATCAAGGGGAGGGTAGGCATTTTAGTTGAAAATGCCAGAGTTAAAAATGTAAGGGGGGAGGGAATCGTTTGCACTCACACCACCACCTTTTATTTAATTTTAATTAATTTATTTATTTTTTCTTTTTCTTTTTTTCTTTCGTTCTTTCTCCTTTTTATTCGTTATATTATGCTGCGACTATAACATATGGATAAAGTAAAACAAAGTAGTACTTTAGAAAATATTATAATTACAAGTTGGAATGTCCGGGGGATAAGAAAATTGGTTAAACTAAAATTAGTGTTGAATAGATTAATTTATCTCAAATCTAAAATAGTTTTTTTGCAGGAGACACATTTAACTGCATCCGATATCCACAGCTTGGGTAGAAGATGGCCAGGTCAAGTATTTCATGCAACTTTTAACTCGCATGCAAGGGGCGTAGCTATTCTTATTCATAGGTCTCTATCATTACAAGTAACAAAAGTTATTCAAGACCCTTCTGGAAGATATATTATTGTTCAAGGAAACATTTTAAAACAAAAAATAAACTTAATAAATATTTATGGTCCCAATGATAATACTCCTTTTTTTGAGAAAGTATTTTTGACTGTGTCTGCTTTAGAGGGATTCAATGTAATTGGAGGAGATTTTAATTGTACACTCGACCCAAAATTGGATAGGTCCACTCAAATTGATACAACTCATATTCAAAATAGGAAAATGTTAATTGAATATATGAAAGATTTAAGCCTAATTGAAATCTGGAGAAGATTAAACCCAAGTAAAAAGGAATATTCTTGCTACTCAAGTACATATAAAACTCATTCAAGGATTGATTATTTTATAATATCAATGGAACTTTTGCCAAACATAAAGAAATGCTGGTATAACAGTATAGTAATTAGTGATCATGCTGCAGTGTCTTTTAACAAATAGGTTTGTAACCTCCATCTAGGATGATGTTCAACTTTACCTAAATAAATCTCCAAAGACACTGCCTTTATTAAATTCGTGGAAAAAAGTATTGATCAATATTTTGAATTAAACACTAATGAAACTACGGCTAGTATTAGATGGGAAGCTTTCAAGGCCTATATAAGGGGAGGAATTATAAGTTATACAAGCGCCAAAACAAAACAAAAAAATCAAGAATTGCAATTGCTAGAAGACCAAATAAAAAAATATGAAATCGAAATTAGTATTGATAATAACTCTGACAAATTACATAATTTAGCTATTATGAGAGCCAATTATGATAAGCTAGCAACAGACAAAGTGGCAAAAGGTCTTTTGTGGACCAAACAAATGTATTACGATCAAGGGGAAAAAGCTGGTAAACTATTAGCATGGAGGATAAAGAAAATGCAATCTGAAAGGACAATTAATAGTATAAAATTGAAATCTGGGATTTTAACTTCAGATTCAAAAGAGATTAATGAACAGTTTAGTGATTTTTATCAAACCCTATATAAATCAGAAAGTAATAAAAATGTTTATGTAAAAAAAAAATTTCTTGATCAGTTGCAATTTCAGACCTTATCAGAGGATGAAAAGGCAACACTGGAAAATCCGTTAACTGTAAAAGATCTTAGAGAGGCTATTAATGATATGAATAGTGGTAAAGCACCAGGACCAGACGGTCTTCCTATTGAATTCTATAAAATATTTAAAAAACAACTTTTAAGGCCATTATTAGATATGTATGAAGAATCATTAAAAGTAGGAATGCTTCCCGACTCATTAAGATTAGCAATAATAACTTTGATATTAAAACCTAATAAACCCCCAACCGAATGTTCATCTTACAGACCAATCAGTTTAATTGGATGTGATTTAAAGATACTTTGCAAAATACTTTCTAGAAGACTAGACCAGTACCTCCCTCAGTTAATTGCTGATGATCAACAAGGTTTTATACAAAAAAGACAGGGATACCATAATATCAGAAGGGTCTTGAATATATTATATGAGAAACATAATGAGAAAAATACAGCAATGCTATCAATAGATGCATGCCAAGCATTTGACCGGATAGAATGGGACTATCTTTTTGAAGTGCTCCCAAGATTTGGACTCGGTGAAACATTTCTTAAATGGATTCGGCTTTTGTATACAAACCCAACTGTTGAAATATTAACTAATAATATAATTTCAAAACCTTTCAATTTACAGCGATCTACCCGTCAAGGATGCCCCCTGTCCCCACTGTTGTTTGTACTGGCAGTTGAGCCTTTAGCTATGTCAGTAAGAACAAATCCAGAGATATCAGGTATAACAATTGGGAAGAAAGATCACCGCATTTCTTTATTTGCGGATGACATAATACTATTTATGACAGACTTGTTAAATACTATTCCTAAAATGATGAAATTAATTGAAAACTTTGCACTTGTTTCTGGATATAAAATCAATAACTCAAAATCAGTATTATTATTTCTAAATGAAGAAGAAAGAAATAAGCCCATAATAAAGACTCCATTTAGAGTAACCACTGATGGTTTTAGTTATCTAGGTGTTAAAATGATCCCTGACCTTAATAAAATAGTGTCAATAAACTATGATCCCCTTATGGACAGAACCACTGAAGTATTACAAAAATGGTCAAATTTACCAATATCTATGATTGGACGAATTAATATAATAAAAATGTCTATTCTACCTAAGTTTTTATATTATTTTCAAACACTCCCATTACCGTTACCAAAAACATTTTATGATAAACTTAATAAACTGCTTGCCTAGTTCATTTGGAACGACAGAAAAGCCAGACTTCGCCTCAAGCTGTTACATTTACCTTATGAAAGGGGAGGTCTACAATTTCCAAATTTCAGATGGTATTACATGGCTGCCCAGCTGACCACAGCAGTAAACTATTTTCACACAAAAACACCCCCAGCGTGGGTAGATATTGAACAAAACTCCGCCCCAGATTTACCATTAAAATTGTATTTATATTCATCAGATATTAAGTCACTGAAAAGAAATACCAAAAATCCATTTCTAAAAAATACAATTTCAATTTGGCATTCCTCACATAAACATATAGATGACGTACCCAAATTGTCACAGTTCACTCCTATCTGGGGTAATAAACAATTTGTTCCTGGTAATAAGGATGGAGGTTTCAAGTTGTGGAATACAAGAGGCATTCAAAGTATAAGAGATCTGTATGAAGATGGGATTTTACTTTCCTTTGAGCTTTTACGTAAAAAATATATGGTTCCTAAAAAACATTTCTTTAAATACCTTCAGTTGAAGAGTTACATGTCATCAAAAGAAACACAGATTAGTTGTATACCATCTCTAACAAAATTAGAGGAAATAACTATTGAAAATTTAGAAGGAAGAGGTCATGTTTCTATATATTACAATTTTATGGTCACACATAGTACTGAATCAACATTGGATAAATTAAATGCCTGGAAAACAGATATGCAAGAAGATATAGATGAGGCAGACTGGAACTATGCTTGCTTGAAAGCTCAAACACAAACAATAAATACCAGGTTTAAATTACTTCAGTATAAATGGTTAATGAGGATGTATATAACTCCTGTGAAACTTCATCATATGTCTGCTAATATTCCAGATGTGTGCTCTAAATGTTTGGATGATAAAGGTACACTATATCACTGCCTCTGGCAATGTCCTAAAATACAAAAGTTTTGGAGAGAGATAATTGAATGTATGACAGACATGTTTAAAATCAAAATCCCTTTAAATGCTAAGCTCTGTATACTTGGTTTGTATCCTATGGAACTTACAATTGGAAATACAAAAATTTTGGATTTTGGTCTTCTTCAAGCTAGAAGGGCTATTGCTATATACTGGAAACACATGGATGCCCCATCCATAGAAATGTGGAAAAAAGAAATATTGAACTGTATTGGACTGGAGAGACTAACTTACATCATCAAAGGCAAGCAGAAACACTTTGACTATCTTTGGGAACCTTATATGAATATTATGTAAATTGTGTGTTTGGAAACATGTAATTTTATTTTATTTTATTTTTTTTTATTATTTTTTTTATTTCATTTTATTATTTATTTTTATTTATTTTTATTTATTTATTTATTTTAAATTTATTATTATGTTCATATGTATTATTATTATTTATTTATTTGGCATGTTATTTGAATGTGTATATGAATATATAAGAAGGGTGTGGATATGTGCCGTTTAGGCTGCATTGTTGTTGTATGCCTAGTTGTTGGGGGAAAAAGGGAAAAATCAATAAACATATTTTGGAAAAAAAAAAACAGTTGTGCTGCTTAATATTCCTCAGGAAACCTGTAATTTCCACATTTATTTTACAATGTGATCTTCTGTAACCTTTAATATGCCTTATGACATCACTTATGATCAATTTAATGCTAAATAGTCGCTTTTTTATCTTGCTGCTATCAAATGTCCAAAGAGACTTATTTCAAACATTCTGCTTTAAGAATACACACAGTAGCATTCACTATGTGAACAGCAAAGTCTTTATTGTGCATGTTAGACACAACATATGCACTGCTTATCACACAAACATGAAAACATGCAGCTCAAAACCGCTACAGAGCAAACTGATAATACGAGTTACACATCAACTCAAAACTGGCCCGATTACACCTCTGAAATATTTTACAATTAATAAACATGCACAAACGGAAAAATAAACAAAGTAAGGTGCTCCAAACATTGATCATTTTCTCAGAATGATTTAATCAACTTCCTCAATGGTTGGTCCAGAGGATCCACCTCCACCAGGAGCACCACCTGCTCCAGGAAAGCCTCCTCCAGACATCCCCTCCGGCATCCCCCCAGTGCTCTGGTACAGCTTGGTGATGATGGGGTTGCAGAGCTTCTCCAGCTCCTTCTGCTGGTGCTCAAACTCCTCCTTCTCAGCGGTCTAAATAGACATGGCAACATAAAGTGAGTACTGCCAATGCATAAAGACACCTCAGACATAAAAGCTGAAGGACATACCTGGTTCTTGTCCAGCCAGTTTATGACCTCGCTGCACTTCGTGATGATCTTCTGCTTGTCCTCTTCACTAATCTTGCCTTTGAGTTTCTCATCCTCAACTGTGGACTTCATGTTGAAGGCGTAGGACTCGAGACCGTTTTTGGCACTAACCTTTTCTCGTTGGACATCATCTTCAGCCTTGTACTTCTCAGCTTCCTGGACCATGCGTTCAATGTCCTCCTTGCTTAGGCGTCCTGGAAGAGTTGAGACCATTGATTAGGCTTTCGAATAGCAACATCATTTTGAAGTGCAGTCACCCTTTCAGTAAAATCAAGTCATTTTATGTGAGCGTGAAAAAAAAAAACGAGAAAAAAAAACCCACACAGATCTTGTTTTTAGGCTTGGGCTCGCTACTGGACCAAGAGCTATAGAGGATTGTAAATCTGCTTTTTTAAATAAAGATATGAACAGGCTACATTTTAAATCAGTAGCTAATAAAACTGTAGTTTCTGCTTATGTTAAATGCACAGAGCCTGAGATTTCTAACCAAGTATGTGAAGCTCAAACATGCTTTGAATAATTTTTGCTATACTTGGTTTGTCCACAAGATGTCAGTGCTAATCCAGGCTGTGAGTGTCAAAAGAAACGCAGAGATGAAAAAAACTAAGGTTGGCAATAACCCATGGCTAGAGCTAACAGTTAAGTGTTCAAATAAACTATTTAAACTTTTGTGAAAAAGAAGAGGCATTACAAGTTATTCATTGATAGAAGGATTTAAAAAGTACATCAGACTTCTGTTAAAATGTTGTATTCACAAAGTGAAGTGTTTTGTGAACTAAATTTTTTAAATGGTCTTATGGTGAATCAGGAGAGATGTCGTTTTTTATTATTATTATTTTATTATTATTCCAAACATAGTTAACGTTCTGCAAAAGAATTGCTGAAATTTGAAGCAGGGTTTGTAGTACAGAAAGAATACAGACTGTTTAGCTGTAGTTTAATACTGTTACTTTAGTGTTACAATTCATACGGTACCTTTTTTTTGGTTGTTGTTGTTGTTGTTAATTATGGTGGTTGTGTTACAATAGGTGCTTAAGTTTTAAAACACTCAAACAATACTTCAAAATTTACAAATTTTTAGGTTGGTCATATGATTCAATTTCATTGATCAACAGAAAACTGCTTCCTATACCTCTATTCACCTTATTCTCTGTGTATGAGCAGCGCGGACATTTGAATCTTTTTGGCTCGAGACTTCCATTTCATTCACTTCCATTAATTTTTAGACGATAAAAACAGCTTGTTCTGCTGCCTGATGTTGCAAACTGATACTTTTTTCATTATATTATTCTATTTTGTCTGTATAGTCATGGAAACACTTGTTTATACAGCAAGTAGTTTGACCGTTTTCTGCCGTTGATTATTCCCAGTCATTTCTCCCATAGGAAACTGAATCGGAAGTTTTGAATCAATTGCAAAAACATGCGCACTTCCACATTGAAGAACAAGGTCAATAACATTACTGACAAAAGACAAGACTAAACTGCAATTCCATGAATACAACCTAATTTTAAAGGATTAGTTCAAACAAAAATTAAAGTTTTGTTATTAATTAATCATCATCATCCTGTTCCAATGCTTTGAGACCTTTGTCTTCTCTTGTGCATCAGGGTAGGGTGTGCATTTACTAGGGGAAATGCTACTTATTGCCATTAGTATCAACAATACAACATGCAAGCATCTTATTGCCCAAGGTAAACACACCCTAATGTGATGTTGAAAACGTTGGTGGAACAGAGTTGTAGTTAAACCACTAAATTCACATAGAATGTTTTGACTGTTTTTACTCCTCTTTTGGACTTTGAACGTCTCTGAACTCTTGCTGTCTATGGAGGGCAAGAGAGCTCTCAGATTTCGTCTAAAATATCTTAATTGTCCTGAAGATGAATAGAAGGTCTCAGGGGATTGCGATGACATGAGTAGGTGAGTAATTAATACCAGGTCTTTTTTTTATGTGAAGTAACCCTTTAAGAGACACTCAAGAAGCTACAGACACACTACCTTTGTCATTGGTGATGGTGATCTTGTTCTCCTTGCCGGTGCTCTTGTCTACAGCTGAGACATTCATGATGCCATTGGCATCAATGTCAAAGGTTACTTCAATCTGAGGAACACCACGAGGAGCCGGAGGGATTCCCGTCAACTCAAACTTTCCAAGCAAATTATTGTCCTTGGTCATGGCCCTCTCACCCTCGTACACCTATACAGTAGAAGAATGCAATGAAATGTCAAACTTCACAACAAAACCAAGGATCAAAACATAAGACATTAGGTGCTGCTCACCTGAATGAGGACACCAGGCTGGTTGTCGGAGTAGGTGGTGAAGGTCTGAGTTTGTTTGGTTGGAATGGTAGTGTTACGTTTGATCAGGATGGTCATAACACCACCAGCGGTCTCAATTCCCAAAGACAAAGGGGTGACGTCCAGGAGCAACAGGTCTTGGACATTCTCAGACTTATCTCCAGACAGAATGGCTGCTTGGACAGCTGTGGAAAAAAGGAAATAAGTATTAAGAGGCTTTTTCAATCCAATCACAAGTGGACAACTTGAAATACACGTATATACTGGGTCTAAAAGGGTTTACTTGCTTTTTCACTCATTTATATGTACTGTAGCATGACATACAGTAGGATCAGTATAGTACAAAAGATGAGGGTACGGTCACACTTTATTTTGATGGTCCATTTGTTGAATTTAGTTACAGTGCATCTACATGTCAACTTATTCTCGTTAGATTATAAGTAGACTGTTAGGTTGGGGTTAGGGGTAGGGTTAGTGTAAGTTGACATGTACTTGCAAAGTTTCATAAAGTCAGTTAACCTCTTAAACTCTGCGGACCCGGTACCGAGTCCGGTGATGTCATCAAATTCCCTTTCATTTTTAAAGGTCCGTGGTTGCGCAAGACCCCTATAAGTGGTTCCGTTTGAAAGCGTAGAATCTATATTTTATGCACATATGCATCACTTAGGTTTTTATTTTACTGTACAAAAGTTATTAACATTTGATAACACAACAAAATACTGGATACCCGAGCTGTCATTTTCATATTTTTATATGCTTCATACTGGACACACATGTACAAGTCATAGCTCAAATAAAAGCTCTTGCCTGTCCATGTATGATTCTAGCATTCCTTTACTGAATTATATTCACATATCAAATAGTTGTCGAATGAATCACCGCGTTTTTTATGGCGCAGAAAAAGAAGATGGCCCAAAAATAAGCTTTTTTTTTTTTCTAGGAGCTGAGGAAGTTTTGGAGAAGCTGACTTTGACTTCTTTGATATAATGTTATGATACAAATGGGAAGGAGAAATGTGAAAGTAATGGAAACTCATGTTCTTATCATGTAAGAACTATGCAGAATCCAATATGTCATATTTGATATGAATGATCAAAAAGTTATTTTCCCAATATTCAGTTGAATTACAATAACCTTTGCATACTCTATGGTAGAGACAAAATTATTTTTCCTAGTGTTTGCTGCAATCTGCTGGTTTCAAGCAGAACTGTCTGGAGTTGTCTTATTCTCTTATGGGATTATTTACACATTTTCAAAAAAGCATTTCAGAACAAAAAATAAAAAAGCGGCCAATGTTAAAGTGGTTTATCATAAAACAGAAAACATAACAAATATTATTTATTACTTTCAGCAGTTTCTTTTATAAATTCAAATGGTTTTCTGTCCAATAACACTGGAATTTGTCATTTATACTACTGCATTTGGATATGGTAGACTTTCCAAGTTTGGTAGGCAGAAATTACATAAAAAAAAAGGTATAGCACCTCTCATCAGTTTGAATACAATAACTTTTGCATAGATTATGATAGAGGCATTTTTCGTTTTTCTTATGATTACTGACATGTGCAGGAACCACCAAAAATTAATTACAGAAACCTAGATCACACAGAACCTAAAACGTACTCTTAAATTTGAGTTTATAAAGAAAAAATACAGAAAGCGCCTCTTTTTTTAAGTGTTTATGATAACACAGACAACATATACAATTATTTTAATTACTTTCAACAGTGTTTTATGAAAATTTAAAGGGTTTTCTTTAAAATGATACCACATTTTTGCATTTACTCCTCTGCATGTGGATTTAGGAAGCTTTTAAAATTGGGTAGACAAAATCCAGGTGGAAATCCCAAAATAGCACCAGAGTGTAAGTGGTTAAATGTCTGTTGAAGGAGCAGTATCAACTGATATTAAGCAGACAGTCTACTAATACTCAAATGGACCATCAAAATAAAGTGTTACTGGGGGCAGCAACAAAATCTCAACACAAATGCACAATTCGTCAGAACGATACCATTTCTGTTAATAACATCCTCAAGAAACACACTTGACCACATGTAATACATGGAACACTATGGATGCTGGATGACCAATTGCGATGGATTCATTGAAACACATGTTAACAGTAGGTGAAAATGGGGTCAAATTCCATTTATTTAAATTCTATTTTCCATTCTATATCACTTTTTACAATGTATATTGTGTCAAAGCAGTTTAACATAGAAGAAGAATAGAGAATAATAAACCATAATATCTTAAAATGTGGAAGATTGCAGCAAGTCAGGCAGGCAGGAAAGTAGTTGTAGAATGCTGTAGTAGTTCTAGTTAAATTAAAACTGATTCAGTTCAGTTAATAATCAGTAATTCAGATCATTCATTCATTCATTCATTTTCCTTTGGCTTAGTCACTTATTTATCTGGGGTTACCACAGCGGAATGAACCGTCAACTATTCCAGCATGTGTTTTACGCAGCGGGTGCCCTTCCAGCTGCAACCCAGTCCTGGGAAACACCCAAGCACTCTCGCACTCATACACTGTGGTCAATGTAGTTCATTCAATTCACCTAAAGTGCATGTCTTTGAACTGTGGGGGAAACCAGAGCACCCAGAGGAAACCCACATGACAGTGCTAACCACTGAGCCACCGTGTTGCCTTAATTCAGATCAGTTTAATGCAAAGTCACAGATGAAGTATGATCCACTGAGGAGCAAACTCCACCATAATACAGCTACCACAAACCCAACCATGTACATTTATGAAGGAATAGGACACTCAGAATGAAGTATGTTTCAATTACCTGCTCCATACGCAACAGCCTCATCCGGATTGATGCTCTTGTTTAGTTCCTTCCCATTGAAGAAGTCCTGCAGGAGCTTCTGGATCTTGGGGATACGGGTGGACCCTCCAACAAGGACAATGTCATGAACCTGAGACTTGTCCAGTTTAGCATCACGGAGGGATTTCTCAACCGGATCCAGCGTGCCACGGAAGAGATCGGCATTAAGCTCCTCAAAACGAGCCCTGGTGATGGACGTATAGAAGTCGATTCCCTCGTAGAGAGAGTCGATCTCAATACTGGCCTGAGTGCTGGAGGACAACGTGCGTTTGGCCCTCTCGCATGCTGTGCGCAGCCGACGGACAGCCCTCTTGTTGTCGCTGATGTCTTTTTTGTACTTGCGCTTGAACTCCGAGATAAAATGGGTGACCATGCGATTGTCAAAGTCTTCTCCGCCAAGGTGAGTGTCTCCAGCTGTAGACTTGACCTCAAAGATGCCATCCTCGATGGTAAGGATGGACACATCGAAAGTGCCGCCACCAAGATCAAAGATCAGGACATTTCTCTCAGAACCAACCTAGTAATGGAATATCTTAATCATTTATGTTACACAATTACTGCTGTAATTTGCTGTGTAGTAAATCTAACATCCTTACTTTCTTGTCCAGGCCATAGGCAATGGCAGCAGCAGTCGGTTCATTGATAATACGCAGAACATTGAGGCCAGAGATAGTCCCAGAATCCTTTGTGGCCTGGCGCTGAGAGTCATTGAAGTAAGCCGGTACAGTAATAACTGCATTCGTGATGGTCTGTGAACAAAAATTCATGCATTTGTGAAATGTAATATTGGGCTGCTTTTGGATTCTCTCTACACTTTTTTCCCCCGCAAATGTTTAAGTTGTTCAACCAGGCCTTTTTCATGCTCTAATAATCCGCTACATGTGTCAATGTTGACAGGCTGAATACGTCAACCTCTTTGAACCTGCAGCAGCACAGCAGAACTCAATACTGTATAACAAATGTAGGTGTTTGTATACAATAACGGTCTCTGAGTATTTGACAGAAACCTACTTTTCCAAGGTAAGCCTCTGCAATTTCCTTCATCTTTGTAAGCACCATGGAAGAAACTTCCTCTGGGTAAAATGTCTTTGTCTCCCCTTTGTATTCAACTTGTACTTTGGGACGCAAGCTGTCATTTATGACAGTGAATGGCCAATGCTTCATGTCTGACTGCACAACAGGGTCATCAAACCTGCGTCCAATCAGCCTTTTAGCATCTAGAAAAACAAATGTGGAAACAAACTTAGCAACAACATCTTCCCTTACATAAACATGGGTAACTTTAATGTTGCAATACATGAAAAACAAACATGTATTAGTGATGGGTCATTTTTGAACGTTTCGTTCATTTTGAACGAATCTTTTGTATGACTCGAGAACGATGAGTCCTCTCAGGGAGTGATTCGTTCATTTGCACACATGCACATTTGTGCAGGTGGAGTAGAAGATTAGATCCTTTTGAGTCTTCTATCGGGTGTGAGTCGTTCATTCATCACGTGAAAGACAGAAGCCAGGTTATGGATTTGGAAGGCAACTGGTAACAGGTTTGGAAGCAACTGGTAACATTTTAATAATATTTTTGCAAATTGAACAAAATGACTCGAAAACAGATTTGTTCACCTCAATGAACGAGACTCAAAGGTCCAAGTCAGTAAAATGATCCAAACTTCCCATCACTATCATGTATACAAAAAATACAGAAAAAGACTATAGAATGCACAATATATGCAATAGTTTTGCAATGGGAAAAATATAACAGTTGATATGGCTGCCTAGTGAACAAAGTGAACAAAGGAGTTATCCCTTTCTGATCTTTTATATAT
>CAIGQQ010004325.1:1184824-1249763 GCA_903798035.1 Danio albolineatus
ATATATATATAATTATTATTATTTTTTAATCTATGAAGATTTATTCATTTTCTTTTCGGCTTAGTCCCTTTATTTATCTGGGATCACCACAGCGGAATGAACCGCCAACTTATCCAGCACATGTTCCACGCAGCGGATGCCCCTCCATGCAAACGCCACACAGAAATGCCAACTAACCCAGCTGGGGCTCGAAGCAGCGACCTTCTTGCTGTGGGGCGATCGTGCTGCCCACTACGCCTAAAAAGATTTGATCTAACATGATAGAATATTTACCAACAATTTATTTTTTATCTAATCCAAGATGTAGCTGATTTTTCTCTTCTGTAGAACTTTAGATCCTTGACTGTTTGTGACCCTTGCTTGCTTGTATTTTTTTTTCACAAGACCTCTATTTGCGTTTTAAAAATGTAATGTAATGCTCTGCTTATGAAAAGTAATGTAGAATGGCCTCTGAATAAATAAACAGCATTTTTCCCCTCTGCATTCTGATAAAAAATGTTTTCACTTTCCCTTATAAATCTCTCGTTTTTCTTCAATTTTGTTCTTTAGCTTGAACACATTCAACTTTATTTGGCACTGTTTATTTCTTCTCGATGACAAATCGCTGGCGGTGTTATTTTCTGGTCGCTTCGGTTAGACGCTTAGAACGTAACGAACAATCGCCTGAAGGTATTTGACTGCTGTTGATAAAAGGTCCCGTTTGCTCTGAGACGAGTCCAAACTGTTATGCAACATCTGTGATTTCCATAAGCCTTCTAGCATTGTAAGGATAGGGAGTGTCCTATTCTGGATTTGGGAATGATTTCCAGAACTTAAATGGGAAAAAATACCGTTATTGAGCGCGCGCACATACAAAACATTTCGAAAACGTTTGAGTACCACAAATTCTTAACGTTCTAGAACATTCCGTATTATTATCGACGGTTTGCCGTGCAACCTGAAGGCACAGAACGGCTATTAGATATTTAAATAACGTCTGAACAACACATTAACGTAAATACATATCGCTCAATAACACGAAAGTTTTGTTTTCAGATTATTTCTCGTCCTCGTGCAGATGTTGTGAAAATAACAGCGTCACTCACTTTTACTGTTTACAATGACATTAAGTAAATGTAAAATGGTACTTTTCATAGCCCACTGTATATTAACAGCTGTAAATCAATCCCATTAAGTTGCTGAGGTAAACTTTCGAGTCAGAGGATTGCAGTTAATCTTATGTTTCAGTCAACGTAACATCATACGCTACAGTGAAATCAGTTTGCTTTTAAATATTATAAAGTAAGTCACTGTTAGGTGTCGATGTATGACAATAATAATCAAAATACTTCTCACCAGAAGTACCGCCGAGACTGTGAATCACCTGTAGTGTCGCAGCTCGAGAAGTGCACGCACGCTCTCTGTCTCTGCAGCAGAAGTGAGCTGTGATGCTTTTAAACACTTCCAGAGAACAGTCCAGAACATCAACCGAGCGCTGCAGCCAATCACATTATCGGAGATTTTTCCCTGCTGAATTCAGCCTATAAACGTGCAGAATTTTCTAAAAGTATCGATCCATGGAGTACAAGAACATTCCAGACTATTTAAAGAAGTGATGGGAGTAACGAAGCATTGAATCAGTTGAACCGATTGCTCCGACAAATGATTCAGTCTAAACACTGCTTGCTACTGACGCCTGCTGGACAGAATGGTGTAATGCAACAAATCTCAGGCCAAACATGCATTAAGGCATCTTTATTCACTGCATTTTTTAAAATCTAAATTATTATAATATTGAATGCAATTAACGAATCATGTATTGCGGTAAAACAAGTGTCTGTATAAAGAGTGTTCTTTGCAATGCTGGTTTTGATTGTTGAAATGAAAGCTCAGCTAAGCTACTTTTATTATCATTCATACAAGCCCATGTCAGAAAAAGTTGGGGCAGTATGGAAAACGCAAATAATAAAAAAAAAGTGGTGATTCTAAATTTACTTTGGCTTGTACTTAATTCCAGTTAAATTTACAGCCACAACAAACATTATTTAATGTGTTCCTCATGATTGTTATAGTTGATGTTTTATTTTTATTACCGATTCATCTAATCACAGTGCATATTTACCAGATGCCTCCAAGCCCAGAGAAGTCAACAGCGCTTCTGGACATGTGAGAACATAGGTCATGGGCCAAACTGACAAAACAAAAATTGTTGCCAGACTTGATGCTTTTGCACTGTGCAGATGTGCAGTTCTTGTCACAGTCAGATTTTCATTTCTTAATAGGTTAGTTTTGATCTACTTATTTGATGCTAGTTATTTGATTCTAGTAAGGTTCTAGAAACATGTCAAAAATCTGGGAACCTTTTGGGAATGTTCCAAGAACTTCCTGGGAACGCCCAAATATCTTCTGAGAACCTTGTGAGATCCTTCTAAGAACCTTCCAGGGACATTCTGGAAATTCTTCAAGTTCCTTCTAGGAACGTTCTGGGTACTTTTTGAGAACCTAATGGGAATGTTATGGCAGGGCCGGCCCTAACCAATTTGTCACCCTAGGCAAGACTTCAGGTGGCACCTTCATATTGCAGTAAATTCCACTGGTAGTGTACATATCCTCAAACGCATTAGCTTTGTCTTGGATATTCTTTTATTTAAATAAAGCAATTGCACATTGAAAATACTTGAAAATAAGGATTTGCAACGGTGGTACTGAGAAACCTCAGCATTGCATCTGAAGACAGGAGTATGTGACACCAGTCTGATAAAAAACAAGCTTTCAATAAAATAAGATGAAATAACATAAATGAAAAACCTAGAGATACATACATGATGTAGACTATACTGTATAATACACCATGTACTTTTTCTGATCTACAAATGGTATTAATAATTCATATAGTAACAATTAAATTTTTATTGTTATTACAGTGAAATACTAATTAGTGAATGCAAAGAATGAGTAAACTGCAGTATAATATACCATGTGGGATTATGTTTATTAAGATTTGAACTGCTTATTAGCACTTATAAAGTATAAAGATCTTATTTTACATCCCTAATCCTACAAAATACCTAAACCCTAAACTGTTCATAAGCAGCTGAGTATTAGTGTATTAAGCTAGAAAAGTCTTAGTTCATGATTTGCTAAAAGCGTAAATTGCTACCTTAAATTAAAGTGTGACCATTTTTGAAAATAAAATGCTGAATGAAAGCACTGAAAAAAATAAAATCAGGTTAAAGAAAAGAAAATACTGAAATATATTCATTTCAACGTGCTTTCAAGCTATAACAAAGCGAAAGCACTATCCTCTTGAACAGCTCTTGCAATTATATCTCATTTGAGATCGGCTCTGCGTTGACGGTATTTTAAGTTCTTCAAGGAATCTTTATTTTAAGGATGCACTGCACTATGGACAAATGGCCACAAGGCGGCATAGTGTAGTCATAAAACCCCTGTCAGTCAGGGACTGTCTGTCGCATCCAGTGGTGTAAAGTATCTAATTACAAATACTCAAACTACTGTAATTGAGTAGTTTTTCTCAGGAATTGTAATTTACTCAGTAGTTTTAAAAATGTGGACTTTTACTTTCCCTTGAGTACATTTTTAGTGCAGTATCGGTACCTTTACTCCACTACTTTCCTTCAACCTGCAGTCACTACTTTATTTCTTTCTTGTCTATGGTCATTGTCTAAAGTAGAATAATCAGTCCTGTGATTCCTGTCCAATTAAATCACACATAGAAAGTAAATCACATCATACTGAACAACCTCATAACATGGGCGCTTTATAAATGCAGCAAACCTTTTGGAAACCTTTCCAAGAAGATGTCCAAAATCTTTACACGCAATGATCCAGACTTTTTATAGACTGCATGTCACTGAAAATGATGGATGTCGACTGTATGTTGACTGAAATCACCAAACAGCCTTAAACAATCACTAAATGGAACAAATGAAGAATGGAAGGAAGGGCCAAATAAAAGGAAGGACCGAACAAGGAATGGAAGGAAGGATTGAAGAACCAAATAAATGAAGGAAGGATTCAAGGATGGAATGAACAAACTAAGGAAGGAAAGAAAGAACGAACGAATGAACAAATGACCTAATGAAGGAAGGAACAAAAATCTGAAAGAAAAAATGAGTGAACAAATGAAGGGAGGAAAGAAGGAAGGACCAAACGAATGAAGGAAGAATTCAAGGAAGGACTAAACAAAAGGACCTAATGTAGGAAGGAACAAAAATATGAACGAACGAACGAGTGAACAAAGGAAGGAGGGAACAAACGAATGAATGAAGGAAGGAGAGAACAAACAAATAATTGAAGGAAGGTTGGAAGGAACAAACGAAAATAGGAAGAATACACCACATGTTGTTTGTGCAGGGATGTGTAAACGTAACATTCTGTAAACGCATCAACTTTTCTACAGTGTAATACTCACTACTCACTACTCTTGAGTACTTTTAAAAGGGCTACTTTTTATTCATACTTTGAGTAATATTTACTACAGATACTTTTACTCTACTTGCACTACATTTTGGGGCAAGTAATGGTACTTTTACTTGAGTATGATTTTTCAGTACTCTTTCCACCACTGGTCGCATCTGCCCATTTTGTATAGCACACGTTAGCAGGACAAAGAGTCCACGTATATTGAACAGTACATTACTGACCATACAAACCGGCATTCTATTAAAAGATGCAGACATTGTACGTAGAGGGTGTGATGAGCAGAACTAATTCATAAAGTACAGAAGAAATGGACACACCCGAGTTCACCAGACAAAGCAGAGCGGTTGATCATTTCAAATCCTCTGGGATGTGATATTTTCAACAAAAGACAGTAAATCAGAAAACAGAGGAATGTTATTGTAAGGTTTTAGGCACAATGGATTTTGTTCCTGACCTGGAAAAAGCTAAATGTTTGAAAAGCTAGCATTCATGACCTGTCATAAAAATAAAAGTTTGAAATCACAATAAATGCATTATTCAGTGAACAGGTTAACCAGAAAAATCACTTTGGAGACAGAAATGATTTGTTTTTCATGATGAAATACTTCTCATTTAAAGTACTTGTATTGTAAAAGCATACAAATGTTGTATGAAACAAACAACACTAATTAAAAATAACTTCTTCTTCTTCTTCTTCTTCTTCTTATTATTATTATTATTATTATTATTATTATTATTATTATTATTATTATTATTATTATTATTATCTGTTTGTCTGTTTCTTTTATATTACTAATTATTTGGAAAATCCACATCTCTTAACATAAGGTGCATATTTTAAAATGATCTTTTATTAAAAAATAATCAATAGCAATATTTTTTCCAAAATAAACTAAATAAATAAAGCAAAACAAAACAAAATACAATAAATAGATTTAATCAAATCAAACTGGCAAAAAGAGGAACAAAAAAGATTATTGAAGCACCTTTTTATAAGAAAACCTTTCTGCGTCAAACTTTCATTAATTCAGTCTTACTTGTCATTTCTTTTTGTTTTATTTCATAATTGTCTAAATATTAGCAATTTCTAAGTGAAAATTGTGTTTCCATTTTTTTTAACGTTCTATTATAAATATCACTGATCTGTCTCTGGCTTACTGTACAAGAGGTCTACCCTTTTTTTTGTCTATGTACATATTTAACGTGAGCATTGTAAATATGCTTGTTTTCCTAAAGGTGTGTCTGATGAGGGAACAGAGGGTTCTTTTTAGTTAAAATAAGCGTTCACCTCTAAGTGTAGCATTAGCGCCAGTATTCATCAAGAGAAATTCGATCTCTAAAATCTCTTATGTGACCAGACCAACACCTTTTGTTAACACCGCATGGCGACAAAGTGACTGCACCAGTTAAATATTATATACAATTTAAAAATGCTAAATATAATAGTCAAATATCTGTTATATCTTTTATAATTTATTTGAGGAACAATTCACCCAAAACCAAAAATAAATAAATAAATACATTTTAAAAGTCTATCATCATCTACACTGTTAACAATGTCACATATAATTTAGAGTAACTTACTGTAAGATCAATTACAGAAAAAAATATACTGTATTTACATTTACAGCACCATTTATCTTGCTTTATATATATTTACAGAACTGTATGTATATCTTTACTATAAAATACAGAGTAATTTTCACAATTCAACTTTAACATACAGTAACGTACTGCATAACTGTTCTAAAATACAGTTCTTATTAAAGTTAAATGCGGTATGATTTACTGTTAACCATTAAAATGGTTAACAGTGTACTCACCCACGTGACTTTTTATATGGATTTATGGAAGCTAAAAGAGCAAATTTTGAAAAAAGTTTGTAACCAGAATATTTTGGTGACTTTTGACTTCAAATAAATAAATAAATAAATAAAGACATTTCTCAGAAATCTTCAACAAATTAACTTCCACTGAATAAATGAAGTTTATACTTATTAAAGAGCCAGTTTCTGTGCCTGACGATGTGAACGTGAGATTGACAGACGGATCGGTGCAGCGGCAGCAGTAATGCGGTCGTTGTACCGGTCCGTTGTGGTAAAGAAGAAGCTGAGCCGAAAGGCAAAGCTTTCTGTTTACCGGTCAATCTACGTTCCTACTCTCACCTATGGTCATGAGCTTTGGGTCATGACCGAAAGAACAAGATTTTGGATACAAGTGGCCGAAATGAGTTTCCTACGTAGGGTGGCAGGGCGCACCCCTAGGGATAGGGTGAGGAGCTCTGTCACCCGGGAGAGGCTCAGAGTAGAGCCGCTGCTCCTCCACATCAAGAGAAGTCAGCTGAGGTGGCTCGGGCATGTTTCAGATGCCTCCTGTACGCCTACCTAGGCAGGTGTTCCAGGCATGTCCCACCGGGAGGAGACCTTGGGGAAGACCCAGGACACGCTGGAGGGACTATGTCTCTCGGCTGGCCCGGGAACACCTCGGGATCCCCCCGGAGAAGCTGGAGGAAGTGTCTGGGGAGAGGGAAGTCTGGGGTTCTGTCTTAAGACTGCTGCCCCTGAGACCCGGCCCCGGAAAAGCAGTAGAAAATGAATGAATGGATGAATGAATGAATACTTATCAAAATGATTGGTCACTCTACAGCAAAATTTACTCAGTTCAGAGTGTACTCATCTGCTGTTGAGTAACTTTTACTCAATTTAGAGAGGGACCAAATACACTCTGAACTAAGTTTACATGAACTAATAATGAACAACACTTGTACAAAATTTATAGTTCAACAATGCATTATTAAAATCTAAATTCATGCTTGTTAACACTGTAAGTTAACATACTAACAATAAACAACTTTATTTCCATTAACTAAGAATGAGAAAGATTAATAAATACTGTAATAAATGTATTGTTTATTTACTAACACTAACTATGCTAGATACAACCATACAACCTTATTGTAAAGTGTGACCATATAATTGTTTTCATTTATTTGTAACATTAGGAGATGTTTACTTGACAACAGTAATGACAACATTACTTCCCTTTAAGTAATGGCTACAAAAATGTGTGTTCATGAGCTTTTGTATGATTTGGGCTGCTCACCTGAATAGAGAGGATTGAAATCTTAAGACTGTGATGATGGAGACCTGACATACTTTAATGTCCATGTGCCAGTTTCACTTGTTGTTCTAGGAACTAGGGCCTATTCAATCAGCAATATTGATAACAAAAAATGTTTTGTAAACGTAGATACCGGATCTGAATCCTTATCAGTGGAGAGATCGCCGGAGGGGTTCGTGTTGCTCTTCTCTTTGTCATCTTTTCTCTCACACCCTAAACCTCTGTATAAAAACCCAATCTGTCAAATCTGTGAGATAGAAGAAGCTTATCATCCAGACTTTGTGGATCCAAAAGGTAATGTATGCTTTATTCACTCAAATGTGTCATGATTTGCTGCTCTCTAATATTCCAACACACTATAAATGACTTCAGAATTGTTCATTTTTGGCAGAAAAAAGTTTTTTCTTCACTGGTTTGTGTGATGGTTTTTGTCTTCTTCTATAGTTCGCGACAAGATGATCAGGCTAGTCCAGCTTTTGTGTCTTTTTGGTGTGCTTCTACATTGTGAAGCTCAGGGTCTCCAAACATGCCTGGTTGACCCCACATACAGACTAGCAGGTCAGTGGAGACACTTTACACTCAGAAGAAAAAAAAATATTATAGGAAATACTGTGAACATTTCTTTGGTCAATATCACTTGGGAAATATTTGGAAAGGAATAAAAAATTCACAGGAGTGTGTAGGGCAAAAAATGTATATAAGTATAAAATAACATTTGCTGTTTGTTCAAACTTTTACTTTAAAATGAGCTCAATAGACAGAGTTTCTTGATTTTTTGGGCGAGAAACTTAATTGTTTAATGTTACATTCCGCTTAAATTTGCTAAAAAACAAACAAGTTATTTTAATTCCTTCATATTGTCCCGACACAAATCGATTTTTCTTTAACCCAGCATGTTACAGTGTGTCATGGTGAACAATATGGACAGATATAGACTGCAAGTTTCTCTTATATGCAAAAATGAAAGAGATCCTATTGTAAATTCTAAATGTCCACTTTTCAAAATCCTCTTAATTATTTTTATTATTATTATTATAAATTTTTTTGGAATAGGTCAAATGCTGAATCTTGACATCGATTGAAACAATAATTTCCAAAACATTTACCTGTCTTTGAATATCGTTTAAATGTTGTGTTTAAAACATAATTTTGTATGACAATGTGTCAACGTAAAGTTAAATCTAATGCTTTCTGTGATGTTTATTTTATATTTGTGACCCTGGACAATGAAAGGATACATTTTTGGAAAATTGAGATTTATCATATGAAAGCAAAATAAATAAGTTTTCCATTGATGTATGTTTGTTGTGATGGGATAATATTTAGCAGATATACGAGTACTTGAGTATCTGAAATCTGAGGGTTCCGAAAAATCAATATATTTTAATAGCAAATATAATATAGAAATAGAGAATAATCTTTAAAGTTGTCCAAATTAAGTTCGTAGCAATACATAGTTTTGATAAAAACTTTAAGTTATAAAATAGGAAATGTATTTTTTTTAATCATGGAAGATGATCTTTACCTAATATATTTAAAAGAAAATACATCATATGCATTAAAATAAAATACATATTAATATGAAAATGTATCATTCTTTTTTTTTTTTTCTCTCTTTTTAAAAACTTATTAATACAACATATCTTCTTACAAATTAGCTTCTCCTGTACCCATTTTAATGATATATTTTCATATTCTTACGACACTGTAAATATATATATGATTAAAAAGTCATGATAGCAAATGTTTTTATGATACTTTAGATTTCAACTACATTTGTTATAAAAAGTAAATATTTTTAGCCAGTTTGACTGATTTGAAAAGTTAATTTAATTGAAGTATTGTTTTTCTAGTGTTGAAATCTAAACACAACAAAATCAATTACAGACGTTTTCACAGACAATGAATCCAGAACTATGCATATTTACTTACTGTAAATAGTAACAGAATATTTTCTATATCTTTCAGAAAACTCTGATATTTCTGTGACCTGTGGAACCAATCAGATGTTTTTAAGAATCCTCCTGTGTCCGATGTATTTTGGTGGATATAACGAATCTCTAATGGCACTCAATGCCAGGTTTGGCATCCCTGACTGTCGTGGAGTAGCAGACTGGTCTTCCAGTCCTCCTGTCTTAATGTTTAACTTCTCGATCTCTCAGGAGGCTCTTCTTCTTTGTGGCAACATGATAAACGTAAGACCTTTTCACATTATAACAATCAACCGTTAAACATTTAATCGTTCACTCCTGGAAAAAAAGCTGTTATTGGTGTGAATTTCAAAAGGTCTGTATTGGTAACATAATAGTTCCTAAAGTGTGCATATACATTGCTGAAGAGTACAAAAGCATCAAAACAATTCTTAAAAGCTATGGTAAAAACTAGCAGCTGTGCTTAAAAAAAACTGAAAAGATGCATATAACATCAGCAAAAAATATATAAAAAGTGAGGTATAATGCAGGGAATTCTGGGAAAGCCAATTTACGGTTATTCACTATATATTTTAAAGGTCTCGTGCTTTGAAATGTGATTTTTTTTACTTTCCGGTTTGGTAATCTCAGTCTGAAACATTTAATTCAATTCAATTCACCTTTATTTGTATAGCGCTTTTACAGTATAGATTGTGCCAAAGCAGCTTCACATTGAAGGTTATAGTAAATTGAAACAGTGTCAGTCCAGTTTTTTGTGTTGGAGTTCAGTTCAGTTCATTGTGGTTTAATATTCACTGCTGAGAGTCCAAACACTGAAGAGTAATCCATTGGTGCGCAGCTGGTCCCGAACCAAAAAAAAACTTTACCAATTGGCAAAATTGAAGAATTAACTAAAAAAAAAAACCTTGAAAGGATCCACGCTCAGTTGGGCATCACCATTTCTCCCATGGCCAGACGTCTTATGCAGAGCTGCATACGGAATCAGTCTCATGCTTGCTACTCTGCCATGCACCATACAGCTGCTTAGGATACGGCCTGGTCCAAGATTATGGAACCTTGGGATCGTCAGGTCGCTGGTCTTGGATCACATCCGTGGCGCTGCATAGTCTCTGGGGGCCTCGGGATGAGTATCCCCAGGTGGACATGAAGACAGGGCGGGGCATATATTAGCTCCTCCCCTTTAAAAAACAACCAATTGCATTTTCTTCTGTGATTAATCTCAAGTGCACCAAATGACAATGAACAACGTCTTGAAGGGGGCGGGACATGTAAGATACTAGAGAGCATTTGATTGGTCAGAGGATTTGCCAAAAAAATCGTTCGACAAACTAAAATCTTTGGATGTTTATATCTTCTAAATGCTAATTTTGTCAGTGTTTTTAAACTAGCATACTGATGCTAACATCAAAAAACTTTATCTCACGGGACCTTTAGGGCAATTTTATGTTAGCCAGGTTACAAAATTTTACTGTAGCATTGATACAGATTTTTACCAAATCACAGGTAAAAAAAAATCAAAGGCATTTTTACAGTACCTTTCAAAAAGTTCCAGTGACGGGTTTTGTATATTTTTTTTCTCAGATTGTACAGATTTCCAAAATGTTTGTGTTGCATCTTTATTGCTCAGATTACAAGCCAAGTGGGCTCAGGAGTATTTTCAGACTTCTCCCAAATCCAGTCGGTTAACATCTCCGGATTAATTAACGCCTGGGATCCGTCCATCAGCGCCATTACTTACAGACAACAACTAACCTACCAGTTCTCCTGCGTGTATCCGCTGCAGTATTTAGTCAACAACACTGAGGTCAAAGTGTGAGTATCATTCGCTAGCTTCTGTTTCTCTCTTCTGGAGGTTTCTGATGTGACTTTGATGACTTTGGTGTTTCTTCTTCAAATCGACAGGTCAGGAGTGAGTCTGGCAGTGAAGGACAACAATGGTACTTTCGTCAGTACTCTGAGCATGACTCTTTTCACTGTAAGGATATTTCTCATGAAATCGCACTTATTGAGTTGGTAAATGCTACTTTCTTGACATCCTCCTCTCATTTTGATTTTTCTTTAGACTGCTAATTACACCACCAAACTCCAGATACCACAAACAGGACTGCAGCTGAAAACTCGCATATATGTGCAGGTCAAGGCAACAAATCTCACAAACAAGTAAGACTGCAGCTCTCATGTGTGTTTTTTGTAGTTTATAGTTTAACATTATTTACATCATTTAACGGCATTAATACCCTTTTACTCACTTATTATCGTTCGGCTTATTCCCTGATTTATCAGGGATCACCACAGAAGAAGGAACCACTAATTACTCTATCATATGTTTTAAGCAGCGGATGCCCCTCTAGCCACAAACATCCTTTATTTTATGATACATAACATAACTTTTGTTTTATTTATTATTGTTTGGTATACTTAGGATATAATATAATGCACACTTATAATAGGAAATACTGTGAAAACCTTTCTCTGGTAAATATCACATAATTGTTTGGAGGGCTGATAGGTTTGTCTTTAACTATATGTTTACTTGTTTTAGTTTGTTGTCAGGGCCACAAACTCTTCATCTACTGTAATATTTGTTATTAGATTTCATTTCAAATTTATTTCAATTGACTTATTTTTATTAAGTCATAGGCTGCGTCTGAAATCGCATACTTTCATACTATATAGTATGCTAAAATCATTATGTGAGCAGAGTAGTACTGAGTAGTAGGCAAATCCAGACACAGTCTTTTTTTAACAGGGTTAATATAGTAAATAAAAAACATATAGCCAATCAAAAAACCCTCTACTTATACGTGCTATCTGAACAGGAAAAAAACACAGAAAATCTTTAAATTATTTTAATTAATTTATTTGACAATGCAACGTTTCCCATAAAATAACCTATGAAATTTGTTAAAATTACAAAAAAAAAGACAATATTAAAATAAAATCGTGAGGATGAAAAACTTTCAATTTATCTCAACTGTCAATCAAATCTAATCTATCTATGTTGTGTGTGTTTTAAGGTTCAATGTGATGCTGGACCGCTGCTATGCCACAACAAGCCCGTATCCAACCAGCAGCACCTCATATGATCTATTTCTTGGGTGAGTCATTGACAAAAAAGCTGAATAAAAGACAGCAATTAAGAAGACACTTTAATTCTCAAGCGAGAACCACATCTATTGTTGTTTCCAGGTGTACCCGTGACCCTCAGACAAAGGTCGACATGAATGGGATTGCACAGGAAGCTCACTTCTCCTTTGAGGCTTTCCGTTTCATGGAGCATAAGAACCTGACCATCTCCACTTTCTACCTGCACTGTGCCACCCGACTCTGTGAGAACTCCACTTGCGCCTCCCTGCTGCCGGTAACTAACACCAATTACATTTATTCATTGGTTTCTTTTCATTTATGATTGTGTTTGCTTGACTCGTGTGTTTAAGGTTTAGTCCCTATAAAATAAAAAAATCTGTGTTGTCATTGGCAGTTAAATGAAGAGCCTTTAATGTTCACAGAACTATTTCATTCCACAAAAGGCTCTTTATACTAGAAAATGATTCTTTGACAAAACAGAAAATCGTCTTTTGGCAGCATTTATTCATTATAGCAGACTCTTTTATCCAAAGTGACTTACAAATAGGACAAAAAGCAGATCAGAGAGCAGCAATTTATTGATGCCAAAAATATATATATACTGTATATAGGCACACAGAGAGAAAACAGTGTGTACAGGAGGTTTGTCAGGCACACTCAACTGTTAATAAGAAAGCGTCTGGTGCATATGGAGAGGAAAACCTACTTTACTGTGATATTTCTTTACATTACTGAACTTTAATTTTAAAGGGTGTTGAATGTGGATTTTATGATACCTTATTTTTGTGTGTGCTTTGTAGAAATGTGCCAGGAAAAGAAACGTACGATCCATAGATTACAATGCTAGTGATGTGGCCACAGTTTCTTCAGGACCAATCAGGACCAGAGTTGACAACGGTACCAAAATCATCTCATATTTATATATATATATATATATATATATATATATAAACACTGTAAAAAAAATCTGTATTTTTATTTTTAAAAAACGTGAAATAACGGCCGTTAAAATACAGAAATATACTGTAAAATAACTGATATTAAATTACAGAAATTTCTTTAAATGTAACTTTCTGGTAAATTTCTGTAATTTAATATCCGTTATTTTACGGTAAATTTCTGTAATTTAATATCCGTTATTTTACGGTAAATTTCTGTAATTTAACGGCCGTTATATTATGGGTTTTTTCCGGCACCAGCTGTCGGAAATAAACCAAAAATTAAGGATTTTTTTACAGTGTAGTTAATAAATGCAGTATATATTATATCTATATAAAAGAGCACTTGAAAATTCTCAGTTTCTCTGGATTTATTAGATTTATAAGGTATGGGCTTGGATAAAATCAACGGTTACTCAATGTTATCCACAGGAAGTTGATATATTACCTTTTAAATTTAAAGTTAAATTATTGGGTTTGGGTTGTCTAATTATGAATATAAACATGTCTGAAAATATGGCACTATTCACGTTATTTTATGCCAAAAAATGCTCTAAATAGCAGTGCTTTTATTGTAAATGAGGATCAGTAGTTGATAAAATAAAACAAAAAGACATTTTAATCATAAATCCAGATAAAATGATAATTTAAATTGCTATAAAAAAAAAAAATGGACGCAAACATGTACAAACATGTAATTTGTATCATACTTTTATTGTTTTAATGCTTAAAATACTAATTTCATCTTAACAAAAATAAAAGTAGTTACATATTATAGAACTACAAACTAATAAGAAAAATCTCTCCCATTTCTTCCTCAGGTGGCATTGCGAGTAGACGTAAGAATTCTCTTTACAAACAGCTCATTTTACTATATTATTACTTATTAATATAAAAATATTATGATTACTAACACTAATTAATTCCTTGTGTATTTGCAGTGACCTCATCCTCGTCGATCCCTCAGCTAACGTATGTTGGTGCTGCCACTGGCTTGCTGAGTGTCCTTCTACTCAACTGGCTGTCTGGATCAGGACCTGCTTGGTGATCTACAGTACATCAAGATTTGGGAATTTCTTGTCATTTGATGGAACATTGACTTGGAAAATCTCATGCCTTACAAGAGTGTGAGACAATAGACTACATGTATCAGTTATCAGCATCTGTATTTTACAACTTATTGTAGTAATCTAGTCTAATGTAATGTACTGTAATTAGACTTTTTTTTTGTAATTGTGTTAATTTTTTTTTTTTTAATTAAAGTTTATTGAGCATGCAATGCTGCTCTTGGGTACGTTTATGCACTATGTAACAGTTTAATATTTAAACTTAATAGTCTTTGGGATTTTCTGTCATTCAGTTAATATAGATTTCGTAATATATGATTTATAAGCAGCTACGTGTAATGCAAATAAAAGAAGTCTCTGTACAGAATTAATGCAATAAAAATGAATGCAACTAAAATTTCAAAGTGTTTATTAGACTCTGCTGTACTCCAGCTGTACTCTGGATTTTGAATATGAAAGTCAGTAAATCACTTATCATAAATGATAAGAGTGTCATTTTAATTAGCCTACCTGTTCATGGGATGCCAGATCTTGCACAAACATTTCCTCACAAGTCGCATAGGATAAAAGCGTATGTTAATGATCAAATGTAAATTTATGATCAGGTGCATACCTGTCAAGGATTCTCCCGTATTTTACAGTTCTATCCCGCTATCATCCCATAAAGGTATTTTCCCGTATTTCTCCCGTATTTTCAGTCTTTCTCTGAAGGGTGGCAATAAACTTTAAAGAGCCTATCCTCCCTATGCGCAACCCATACCGCCGAACCACCAGGGGCCGCCTTTGCTCTTAAATGTGAGTCTGTTCTGTGCTTTCAGTTTATTTAGGCATGAAAACACTTTGAAATAAATGTGAAAACGGCGGGATTCCCTTTCCTTTTTTATTACAGGTGTCGTTGCCCCTCTTATGCAGTCCTCAAAGCAGTCATAAAGTGGTGCGCGACTGTCAGCTGACGCGCTCCATAGTGATAAATAGACGCTGTTTCTCAAACGAATTCTGTATATGCGATTTGAAGCGTAGCGAAAGTGGATTCTGGGTTTTGGGTGCGTGTTTGAACAGACACATACACATAATTAATAATAATAATCTAAAGATGTCGATTTTAGTGGGTTTTTTACGGTGGCCGAGAAAGGTTAACACGCTGCAATTTAAGAAAGCACATGCAATAAAGGAAAACACCAGCAGATTAAGATACGATTTTCATCAATTTGACAGCACACCTGTTACAAATTCTCACAACACAAACAATGGAAGAAACGCGCAGCATATTGGTCAAAACACAAACAACAAAAGAAACACGCAGCAAGTTATTCAAAACACAACGGAAGAAAATGCGCAGCAAGTTATTCAAAACACATGCAAGATGGTGAAAACACAACGGAAATGTTTCAAGAGGACCCAAAAACATGATGGACACCGCTGCTAAGATTCGGATGTAGTTAATTTATTTAATTACGCAACATTTCAGTTGATCATTAATTAGACTGATAATTTACAAAAGACAACGGAATCGTGTAATCAGGATATTACACCTTTCAAAGACCACCAATCACTTCACTGAACAACAGTCACGGCGGGTCCGTATCAGCTGGGTCCGTCATGTTTTTGGGTCCTCTTGAAACATTTCCGTTGTGTTTTCACCACTTGCTGCGCGTTTTCTTCCGTTGTGTTTTGAATAACTTGCTGCATGTTTCTTTTGTTGTTTGTGTTTTGACCAATATGCTGCGCGTTTCTTCCATTGTTTGTGTTGTGAGAATTTTTAACAGGTGTGCTGTCAAATTGATGAAGATCGTTTCTTAATTTGCTGGTGTTTTCTGTTATTGCATGTGCTTTCTTAAACTGCAGCGCGTTAACCTTTCTCGGCCACCGTAGTTTTTTCCCCCAAACACAACTAATTTTGTCCTAAATGAGCTTAAAAATTAGGAAAGCAGTGCTTTCATTATAACATTAGTGTGCATTTTTAAAGTGACACCTCTGTTATTTAATGTAAGCAAACGAAAAAATCCAAATAAATAAGATTCATTCGTTGCTCTTATGTGTAAATTATACTGTGAAGGTTAATGAGATTTGATAACTTGATTCTATTTGTTTATAATACTTATTAATTGCAATAAGCTGAAAGGTTATTAGGGGGGAATGGGTTATCCCTTATTATGGTGGGCATACCCTTCTTTTTACATCCCAATGTTGACAGGTATGCAGGTGCTTTCTCAACTGAGGGTTTCTCACTAGCCTTTTAAATTCTATTCCTGTTTAGTCTTTGGAAATTACCTGCAAGTTGCTAGCTGCTGTTCACTTCACGGCCAGCGGTGTCATTAAAACAAGGATGTCTGAAGTATACATAAAGTCCTAGGCTGCGTCCGAAACCGCATACTTCCATACTATACAGTACGCTAAAATCAGTATGCGAGCCGAGTAGTATGTCCGAATTCATAGAATTCGAAAATCAGTATGCGTGAAGTATACCCGGATGACTTACTACTTCTGGTGAGATTCTGAAGTGCGCATCCCATTCATGCTGCGCTATCCCATGATGCCCCACGAGAGAATTCATGAATGGGAGTGAAGCGACGCAACTGACGCAGGTAGGTCACGTGACCGTGACAAAATGGCGGATGTAGTATGTCTGAATTCCATTCATACTTCTCACATTCATACTGTATAGAACGTACTTTTCTAATGGCCGAGTAGTACGTTTAAATTCAAATGCAGTACCTACTGAGTAGTAGGCGGTTTCGGACGCAGCCCTAGTTCAGAGCCACCCTCCTGCAGATTTCAGTTGCAACCCATATCAAACACACCTGCCTGCCTGTAATTATCAAGTGCTGTTCAGGTCCTAATTAATTGGTTCAGGTGTGTTTGATCAGGGTTGCAACTGAAATCTGCAGGAGGGTGGCTCTCCAGGAACAGGGTTGAACACCCCTGTGCTAGTTGTTATGGACTATTTTTACTTCTACTTCACTCAACAAGAGTTGCTTTGTTATGGTGTCGACTTTATTATCTTTCGAAAATCAACTGCGATTTTATACTGTAAACTATGGAAATGGATGACTGTGGCAAAATGAAATGTTGTGTATATGAAGTGTATATAAGTGTATATAATACTAATATATAATACTAATACTCTGTGTATCCATATCAAGATAAAACGCGAGAACAAGTAAACAAGTAAAGCATTTAAATAAAATTAAAACTGAAGAAAATTCTTTTGTGTGAGCTTACGAGAAAGGAAAAAGAACAAAATGTTTGGGCTCATTAGGCTTCCGTACCAAACACCTGCGACTCGCAACAGAAAATCACACAGGTGTTAGATTAGATACAAGAAAACAACTTTCTGAAGGAGACGTAGTTACAGTGATCCAGCCAGGTAACCTTTGGCGGACATACTGTGCTTGATTTATTCATTCAATGAGAACGAGCGATGTAGGCTATGCATTGTTTGAGGCTTAAACGAGACCATGTGAGTCTATTAAATCCTATTAATGAGGTGCATGAGGCAATTGAATCCTAAAATATATGTTTTAAAATGTTTTTTTCCAAAGCTCTTGTTAACATATGGTAACTATTATTATATAACTATTATTAACTATGAATTAAGAGTAACATTCTTTTAAAATTAATTTTTCATGATTACACACTTCACAGTCTGTGTTGACTGACATTACATCTTAAAATATCCTCACATAAGTTACTTTTATTCGTTTATTGTTTTTAGGTTAATATGTGTCTAGTTCCCTCAGATAGTTATTGAAAGTAGTTGTTTGGGGGGGTTTTGTAAAAATTTCATGATTTGTATGTGCCTTTTAGTTTGACTTATCGCCCATCACACTAACTTGTTTTCTCTATAAATGATGTACTTTTGCTTTAAATGACATTACAAAAAAGAAGTGACATCAAATATGGCCCTGCAAAGGCCAAGAATAATAGCAGGAAACTACTGAAATTCTTTTCTTTTTTTGTTGCTTTTCAGGTTAACAATGGTACATCAAGCTCATGTGAAATAGATAGGGTTTAAAAAAATGATAGCAAAAAAAGAGCACATCTCAGATTGAATGAATGTATGCTAAGTGAGGACATTTGCAGTCGTTTAGGCTATGTATATTTTAGTTTTTGGTTAATAAATATACATTTCTGGCCTGAACCCATCCAGTTTAAACCCATTTATTCATTATTCATTTATTAATTTCTCTCGGTGGTTGCCACAGCGGAATGAACCGCCAGCTATTCCAGCATATATTTTACACAGCGGATGCCCTTCCAGCTGCAATCCAGTATTGGGAAACACCCATACACTCTCATGTTCACACATGTACTCATACTCTACAGCAGGGGTCACCAATCTCAGTCCGGGAGGGCCGGTGTCCCTGCAGGGTTTAGCTCCAACTTACCTCAACACACCTGCCTGGATGTTTCAAGTATACCTAGTGAGAGCTTGATTAACTTGTTCAGGTGTGTTCGATTAGGGTTGGAGCTAAAATCTGCAAGACACCGGCCCTCCAGGAACAGGTTTGGTGACCCCTGCTCTACAGCCAATTTAGTTCATTCTAAATTATGGGGGAAACCAGAGCACTCAGAGGAAACCCACGCAAACACAGGGAGAACATGCAAACTCCACACAGAAATGCCAACTCGTCCAGCCGGGACTCAAACCAGCGACTTTCTTGCTGTGATGTGACAGTGCTAACCACTGAGCCACCATGCCGCCCTTTAAACCCGTTTAGTCCCAAACAAATAACCCCACGTTAAAAAAAATACTATAGTAATTTATCGTAGATACTCTTTTTTTTTTAAACCATACTGTAATCATGTGTATTATACGCCTACTCTACGGTGTTTACAACTCTGTCATTGAATGCTACTGTTGTATTAACTATAGGAATCTTATAAATACCATATTATACTTTAGTTTATACTACAGTAAACTGTGATATTGTAGCGTAATATTTCTAGTTATATAATAGTTGTAGAAAGCTTGTTGATATTATTTACTGTATTACCACAGCAACAACCGATTTACTGAAAAAAACAAAAACGTTTCTATTGTTTTTTATGTGGGGCACATTTGTCAAATAGAATTGATATTTTGTAAGTAGTCATATAATCATCATAATATATTATTAATTAATATTTTTTGTATCTATTTTACAAACGACGCTGATCCAAACCCACTTGCACTCTTTACATAAAAAAGAATTCAGACAGTCCATTAAAAATGATCACATGCATTCAAATATTAAACAAAACCTGGACTGGTTCTCTTCTTTAGGATCTAACATTGTTATATTCCGAGCCATACTGTTCATACTGTTTTGGGTCCAATTGACACATTTTGACTTTGTCTCGATAACAATGAATGTGGGTCAAGAGGGCAGACATACGGATGCCACTATTGTGTACATTCTTTGACGCAATATCTGTGTATGAAATCTGTCTTTCTCTCCCAAGCGTACGTATATTGTGCTTACAGAAAGACTATAGGGAACTTGTTGCTGTTCATCTAGTCTTTTGAGACTGAAAATATACTTTACCGGCTGCACTATATGGACATGATCAGATAGTTCTTTTTCTCTTTGTTCAGTGAACATGACCCAGCCTCACCTCAACCTCCCCCTGAGCCTCGTCTTGTCTCTTTGCACTACATTTCAACCGTGGTACATTATGTTGTATGCATGGTCAGAACACTTTTTCGACATTCGCCGTTTGTACGAATCCAGGTGGGCTTCAAAATATATTTCCCCAAATTTATTTAACACTTTCTAATACACATGATTTTGTTTCCTAATTATAATGTAGATGTTTTTATTTTTGTTAAAATAATGCCAAAAGAATGCAAGTGAATGTAAGGTGACTGTATGACAGATGAAAATGTTATCTTCGTAATAGTAGTGGTTAGCACTGTCGCCTCACAGCAAGAAGGTCACTGGTTCGATCCCCAGCTGGGCCAGTTGGCATTTCTGTTTGAAGTTTGCATGTTCTCCCCGTGTTCGCCTGGGTTTCCTCCGGGAGCTCCGGTTTCCCCCATTCCAAAGACATGCACTATAGGTGATTTGGATGGACTAAATTGACCGTGGTTTATGTGTGTGTAAATTTGAGTGTATGGGTGTTTCCCAGTACTGGGTTGCAGCTGGAAGGGCACCTGCTGCATAAAACATATGCTGGAATAGTTGGCGGTTCATTCCACTGGACTAAGCCTAAGGAAAATGAATGAATGAATGAATAATTGTGGAGCCTGACGGTATAAACATATTGCAAACAAGGCCTTGTGCCTGGGACGTCCCTGATAGCAGTGTTACACAGTTCAAAACAACGTGGACAAACAGATGAAGGCACCCATTAAGACATTCATAAACCATACGTGGTTAAATACAATAAAAAAACACAATCAGATATTCAGAACTATGTATTTGGAAAGCATCAAAAAATGAAATGCTAAAAAACCCAGCAAACAAACTCATAGAGCCAGCCCACACCAAATCTAAACCGGTCCAGTGCAGGCTAACCCAGGAATGGCCCACACCTGCGTGCTCTGTGAATCCCATGAAGGCCTGGTGTGGGCCAGCTCGTTCAGGCGCAAAGCAGGCAGAGCAAGGCCTTTGTGAATTTGCTCAATGGCAAAACTTTGGCCTATTAGTGTTGGCCCTGTTTGGCTGCCCTCACCTAGCCCCCAGGAAGCCCTTACTATACTCACACTGACCCTGGACAGGCAGGCACTGTGTGGGCCTAGTCAGGGCTTTCTCGTGGGCTAGGTGAGGGCTGCCCACATGGGCGTAGCTGTAAACGGACAAGGTTTTGTCAGAGAGCAACTTTTTTGGCTTGATTACAAGGAATAGAATGGAGATTAAAATTATAGCAGGTTTCTCTCGTTTTAATCAAACACTAAAAACTCAAAAATAGACATTAAATATATTTGAATTTGAAACAATGCTTTCCCACTATAGAGTATTGAAATGGGAACTGGTAAATACAGCAAGTTTTGTTGTGCTGCTTTGTGTGGAAATGTGCAAACCATCCATGTGTGTTCCAGATAACCCTGCATTAGTTTGTGCCCCACTCACCCTTAATACAAAGATGACCAGCACCACCATGAGGTTTGAATGATGAATTAAAGTAGCAGTTCATTCAAGTGGATTAAATATGAAGCTTTGGTTTTTAAAGCAAGCTGTTTTGGGACAGTAAAATTATGTGACCAGGTCTTTACACTGTAAAAAGTGATTAGTTGCATAACTTAAAAAAAAAAAAAGTGGGTAAACCTTTTGCCTTTTAAAGACAAAGGCAACTTGACTTTAAAAAGTAAACGCTTTAAAATTGCACCTTTTTATGGTAAATTCAGCTAATCACTTTTTATAGTGTAGAATAGGGCCGCACGATTTGGAGAACAAAATCAAAAAGTGATTTATCTGATCAAAATTGCGATTTCAAATGTGATTTACAACCGTTTCATAACAGAGCTACAGGTTTGATGTGGTGGTTTTATTAACAGCACCAAAAAAAGACCAAGCATAACCACAAAGTACACTAGACTATGCTACTGTTATTTAAAACCTATTAAATATTGTTGCCATTTCTTCCAATAAAGTTGTCAGTTGTCATGACAAATTAAAAAAATAACTCAAAATAATTAAATGAATTATATATAAAATCTAATATATGAAGATATATAAAAGACTTAGATTGTGTTCCATTTTTCACATTGTTCAGGCTAATGTGCTTACGAACTTTCAGAACTTCAAAAACTCTATGATTGTTTCTATATTTGATAGCCCATCAAGTCAAACAAAGCAGTCAAAGATGCACTGTTTTTGGTGTTCGTATCAAAGAACATTTTCAAGCTATAGAAAGCATTTTGAATAAAAACAAGTCTAATGTTTCAAATATATTTTTGGAAAATAAAATGTCAAAATATGGGTGAAATAATGTATACAGTCATATATGTAAAAATTAAACATACATATTCTATAGCATACTTATATTAAGTCATACTAAATGGAAAAAAAAGCGTAAAGTGCAAAGATTTGAAATGTAATGGCTAAGATAAACTGCTCTCTCTCCACTAGGTGGTGCAAGTGATCAAGAGTTTTACAATTGTTTTGGCTCTATATAATGGCTCTCTATAGTCAAAAGGCAAAATTTGTCACCATTCAGTATGCAAAAACACTGTATCTTTGATCTAATAAAAGATAAATAACCACATCAGCTAGAAGTTTTCTTTTTATTCACTTCTGTATTTTTGTAGCATCTCTGGTTTATCAGATTTCGGAGCTTTAATGTTAGTACAGATGTATTTTACAAATAAAGCGTTGACAAAGCACCGTCAACTTTGTACATCATTGACAACAAGTCTATGCAATACACACATTCTGTAATCTTCTTTCCTGTATTTTTTTGTTTGTTTTGTTTTGTTGGCAATGCTTTGAATTTTTGGCTTTTCGCCCACAAATACCATTCTTAAACATGTTCGGCATTGATTTAACAAAAAAAACTGAGGTTTTAACAAGAGAAGATATACAGTGGAAGATCTTTAGTTTCAGTATATGTCATCTTTTCAGGCAATCTCTTTAAAAATAGATTATATTAAGAAATAAAATATCTCAACATACAGGTTTAGACATCGCATTTAGCTTATTTAACACACGATTTGAATCTGTCTGTCAGTATTTTGTAAAATGAGCTCTCATGTAATAGTGTTGATCAGTCTGTCAAGAGAAAGTTTTAATAAAATCCAGCTAAAGAACGTCCACGTATAGGAAACCCATTTCAGGTGTCATTTGGGTAAAAATGTCTTTTTAATCTAACAAAACTCTGTTATACTTTTTAAAAATATAAGAAATGTGGTATAGCTATATGTGGACAAACCTCATTTAAAATCTCACCATTAATAAGTCAGTAGTCTCATTTCCAGGTGTTTTTGGCCGCTGTTATCATCCTCAGTGGTAAAATGTCTTCCACCCATTCGTTAGGAGAATTCATCATTCTCCTCCATAATGCCACTTCCTCTGTTGTAGAGTCCATCCAGTCCACCTGTACTCCGTAACTCCGGCCTGTACAACAAGATTGACAAAATGACTTGTGTTACTAAGCAGTTTATATGTGGGTCGTTGACATGACGTTGCATTTTCACCGTCACACATGAATATAAAAAAATGAATATAATTAGTATTGCCAGCATTTAAAATGCTGTAAATGAAAACATTTCTTTGTCCTCCATGGACCTTTTGTTATAAAAACTGCTGTTATTACATTTTTATTTATTTTTTTTATTTTTTTTCATTTTCGGGCCATATCTCAAAACTGTGCTATGGTGTGACTGTCTCGAGCAGAGTTCGATAAATTACAACTCTTAAATTAAAAATAAATCGTAAAATTTCTTTTTCATCAATATATATTTAAAAACAAGCAATTTGTACATTTTACGACCTCTCTACAACCTCCATTTTACAAAATCCATGTCCTCTGTTGTGACACTATATGCAATTTTTTTAATTGGGCAATTCCATTTAAGATCGCATGCAGGGTCCTAAAAATAATAAAGTAATTGATAAATCAATTTAGCAAGATTTAAGGGCCTTAAAACGTCTTAAAATCTTTACCAGGTATTCAATTTTGCAAGGTATTCAATTTTGTTTCAGTATGTTAAAGTTTGCCTGAATTTAATCTTTGAATATTGGGATGCTGTGTAATTTATGAGATCGATAAAATCCTGCTAGATTCGACATCGCGCTGCTTTGTTTCTGCAGTATTCAGGGAAACCCTGTTATTCTGCCACCTGCTCGATTAGCATTTTTATTCAGTATATGAATAATCTTTTAGTTTCTTGCAGTCAGCATTGAGTAAATATACTGTACGTTAAAATGCCCCCATTGTTACCGGTTGAAACCTAAAGTGGCGATGAGGTCTTAAAATGTATGGAAAGAGTCTTAAAAAAGGTCTTAAAAGATATTGAATTTCATTCTCTGATTCCTGATACCCTGTTTTGTTGTTTTACCCTGATACCCAATTTGTTGAAGGATCCCATTTAAAGGTCCAATGAAATTAAAAAGTTTTTTAGATGTTGGTTTTTAGGATATCTATAAGCTAGTGTGCACCAAAACAGTGACAAAATCCCCGTTTAGAATATATTTAACTGATATAAACATGTAAAGCTTGAACTTTGTCACTTCCGCCTAAATGGATCAACGGTTTTATTCTGGTCACCTCACACTTCATTTTCTCATCAAATCAATACCAATCAAATGATCTCTTGTATCTGACATGCCCCGCCCCCTTTAAAATGCTTTTCATTTGCTTTTCATTAGAAGCACTTGAGCTCAGCCACTCTAATTGGCAGAGTTGTGATCAGTGGTGGAAAGTCTGAAAAATCTGAAAAATCATACTCAGGTAAAAAGACCATTACTTGCCTAAAAATGTAGTGCAAGTAGAGTAAAAGTATCTGCTGTAAATATTACTCAAAGTATGAGTAAAAAGTAGCCCTTTCAAAAGTACTCAAGAGTAATGAGTAGTGAGTATTATGCTGTAAAAAGCTGATGCATTTAGCACATGCATTTTGTGCATGTGTGTGTGTGTGTAAACGTAACATTCTGTAGCGCATCTAGTTATTGCCCAGCAGGCACACAACATCATAAGACGTTAATACTGGGTAATACTTAGGTCGTGACGTCAGGTGACCAAAATTCAATGTCTAGCCAGCATGACATTGAACAATGTTATTTTGAGGTTCAATAATGACATCAAATGACATTAATATTTGGTTGATTTTAGGTTGTGTTGGAAAGTGACCAAAATCCAACGTCGAACCAACATCTTAAACCAACGTCATATTGACATTTATTCCTCAGGTATGACAACCAAAATCCAACGTCTGATAGACGTCATATTGGTAACATCCACACAACGTCAAGCTGTAACATCATTAGACATTGATATTTGGTTGGTTTTAGGTTGGACATTGACGTTGGCCTGACGTTGAGTTCTGACGTCAACACGATTTTCATTTCCAAACAAAATGTAACGTCCCCATGACGTTAGGCTACAACGTCAATCTGACGTCATGTTGACGTCTTGTGCCTGCTGGTTGTTTAAGGCCATTTCCGTCATCATATACAGTAAACATCCGCCATCTTCTCATCAGTGACATACATCTAAACAAAGATCTAAACAAACTAAAGATTTTGGACATGTTTTTGGACACTTTTAATGCTTCCAAACAGTTTCCTGCAATTTTAAATCACTCATGTCTTGAGGTAGTTCAGTATGATGAGAATTTCCTTCTATGTGCGATTTGATTGGACAGGAATCACAGGACTGACTTTACTAATCCCCATAGACAACAAAAATAAAGTAGTGACTGCAGGTTGAAGGAAAGTAGAGGAGTAAAAGTACAGATACAGCAATAAAAATGTACTCAAGGTAAAGTAAAAGTACACATTTTTAAAACTACTCGGTAAAGTACAATTCCTGAAAAAAAACTACTCAATTACAGTAATTTGAGTATTTGTAATTAGTTACTTTACACCACTGGTGGTGATAAAACAAAGCGCTATTGGCTGCTTTTAAAAAGAGGGAGGAGTTACACTATGTCCCACCCTCTCTTCAAGTGAAGCCCATGATGTACACTGAGAAAAAATATTATTCATAATTCATATAAAATAAATAGCACTATATGAAGATAAGTGTCCAACAATAAAGATAAATCGCTCAAGTTATTATTAATGTAATATTAATGTATATTATTAATGAGTTATTAATAATGATTATGAGTTTTTCCTTATTTTTTACTGTCACATCATAGTATGTATTAAAAGTACAGTTCAGAAAAAAATGACATAATTAATAAAGTTAGTGACCCCCTATATATTTGCTCAAACATCAGATTTCAAACTACATAAATATGTGTTTTACCAAAAAACTACTGCCTAATTGTCAACTCCCCATGTGTTTTTGTGAACAGATGAAGATCTTAACACCGGACTGCACCTGTGCCCATGCCGAGTCTTAGGCCACCGAGTGGGTGACTGGCTAGACGGTCACGGTCCCAAACAGTAAGTTCCACGCAAGCCTCTTTCAGGTCCTCTGCCCTGAAGCCATCATACACCATAGTGTGATTAAATATCGGGTTGGTTGTCCTCTTCAGCACTCGAGTCTTCTGCCGGCTCTTTTTGCTGGTGTCAGGGAGTACGAAACTATGCAAAGTAAACAATTATTTAGTGAGCTGTTTTAACAAGAAACACAACGCAATCATAAAATAAAAGAATGTTTTTATTATTACCATTTGACATATGGGTCAATAGTTGGGCTTCTGATAAGAGGGAGATTCTTGCAGTCTTTGACCCAGATATGCACTTCGCCAGAACCAGGGACGTTCTTTGCTGTGTTTAAAAAGAGAAGTTCACACAGATCAACTGACAGATCTTTGATGTTTGGTTTTATCTGTAACATAATCTTTCGGTATATATGTCAACTGTACTGTAAGCGACTGTAAGGGGTGTAGGCTTACAGTGGGAGATCTGAGGCAGAAAACGTATGGCCAATCTCATCTGTCCTTTTAAGTCTGATGGTTGGATGCTGTTTGTGGTCTGAATGAAGAGGTTCTGGAATCAAAACAAAATGGCTTATTGGCATTACCAAACCAAAAACTTGTCATTTAAGGCTGGCGTACAAGACTTTGGCGCTTTTTGCTGAAAATTATAAAGATAAGTTCAGTCAGATTGACAGATTTATTGATGTCGTAGTTAGGCCTGTCACGACAAGGAATTTTAGTTGTGCGATATATTATCACAGAAACTGTTGTGATAAGTGATATTATTGTCATTTTGGGATCATTTTATGCCACTGAGTTTTTTAATGATTATATAACAGCATAATAATGCAAATAGCCATAAACGCTTTAAAATACTTACTACATTCTTAAGGTTATTTAGATTTTTTTATTTGGTTTTAAAAAGGTAAATGTCCTATTATAAATACTATTATATGTCCTTTTAGGTAAATGCCCATTTCTAAACTTTGAGACTGGTGAGTGTCATTGTAAATTGGCTTTAAAACGTTATTTGTGAATTTGTAAATATATATTGCAATGGCAAAAATTATTGAGGTCATCTCCAAGTATTGCACGGTAAGTCGATTTATTGATTATTGTGACAGGCATGGTCGTAGTAAATTTCAGCCACTACATTGTATTCTATATACAATATACAATATACAGTGTATTCTCAACAAATAAAGGTGTAGTTTGCAGAATATGGAATCATGAGAGTTGTGGTCTTCATTACCTTCAATGGTACTTCATGGATAAGCTACAGTATTCAGAACTTATTATCATGCTAGTATGAAGCAAAGTAAGGATGAAAGCCTTTGAAGCAAAGTGAGAGCACTGAAGCAATTGCTGATGAGAGACACAAAAGCAGCAGAGCTTTTATTATCTAACAGTCAACCAGTTCCGGATCTTCCCGATGATTACATGGAGAAAAAGCAGTGCTGTTTTACATAATTTATTTCATGGTTTTGTTAAAATCATTCTCTGTGTAGTCTAGGAAAACGCATGACATATTAGAGTGTCTTTGGTGTTTTCCTATTTTCCTATTTTCTGTAAAACCAAACTTCAAATCGAAGGTATATGATGTCATTAGCAAGACATGACAGTATACGATTTGCATCACTAGTTAAAATGTAAAAAAAAATTCTGGATTTAAACATTTGAGATTATTCAAGTATATAAGTTAGCAAAATATATAACACTTGTTCTGGTGGAGCTTTTTTGTGTGTATTTTAATGAAAAAATCTAAATGAAAAAATGAAATATTGTGCCTTTAAGCCATGCATAATCTTTTTTTCCACACATAAAGTCAATAATGAGAGACATTTTACTTTTATTACTTCATATTTGTGTCTCGTCTGCATAAATAGACTAAACATTATCCTCCAAAAAACATACATTTTATTTAAATGTTTGAATATGCTAATCAGTAAGTAGCATTAGAGTTATGCCAGGTTTAGACTACATAATATTTCTCTTTCAAATAATAGTCAAATGCAATATTGGTGCTAATTTGGTTTGATCAATTCACCTATGTCGCAAGTTTTTTTGGACTGTGGGAGTTAATTTAAAACTAGTTATTAACTGGTTATTTAAAATGAGTTAGGAACCATCAGATTGGTGAATCATGCATTAGCTAATGCAGGAGCAGCAGGGGTCAATCATAAGCACATGATCCTCTCAAAATTAGTTTGTAAATAAACTTCACGAAGAGATTGTTGTATGCATCAAGTATTAAGTTTGAAAATGTTATGCATCACAAATGCCTTGTAAGAGAAATTATAGACAAATCAATACGGTACCCTTGGTTTAAGGGGCAAAAGCTTCCTCTCGGTGTCATTAAAATCCCACGTAGAGAGGTCGAGCTCTATCTCACCCAGGAAGCTGTTACGACCAAACATGTCATTGTGCCACGCTGAAAGGTTGAGAACCTGGGACGTCAGATACTCCATGCGGACTCTGTACTGTATGCATTAAATAACAAAATGAGATTATTAGAAATTTTTCAAGATCAATATAGCTACAGTAGTCACATTTATTCCTCAAGTGAACATTTTATTCCTCAAGTACTAAAGCCTAGTATTTTACCATTACAGCAAAGGGTGAATGTACACTATACATATAGGGCCTTTTTGTACATTTATTTTCACATTTCACACTGTTCATAAATTGCCAGGGGCCAGTTGTAGAAACACCGCCATCATCACCGTCAAATTCAAGATTCAAATGAGACCAATATGCCTTTTAATGTAATTGGGTGATTATGTATACTGTATTTATATAATTAATATTTTTGAGACTATAATTCAATTAAGGCAACTGGCCCTGGGGGTCACAATTAACCCTGGGACTTAAAGTGGTGTTTTAATAATTAACAAATTGCTAAACAACAACTTCTTATTTGAGTGTTTCTGTCATCAGTATCTATGAATAGATGAATGCAGTGTGCCACATTATGTTGATACAAAAGCTCTAGTATTTCACATCACCATGTTTTATATTGCTAACTGTGGTGACTGTAAGTTGATCCTTTACTAGTATAAAAGAAGGAATGAAGCGATTTCTTTACTCTTATTGTCTATTTTCTGTGAGCATTTGACATTTGTCCCCTCAAATGCTGAAACACATTTCTTTAATATGTTCCATTACCTGGTGTTCCATTAAGGTCGGGGTTTAGAACGATCACAACGGCACAAGGAGTTTAGCGCAGTGTGAAAAAAGAAATAGAAAAACTTATTCTGTCAGTGGTTTCCTTACCCTAAGAATCTCATTGTATGTAGGATTCAGTGTTTTCTTCTTCACTGCAGTTTTTCTTTTTCCCAAATTAGCAGGATCAGGTATGAGGTAACTCTTCACATACCTAGAAAACAAAGCACTTTGTCAAAATGTTGGTGGAAAACTATACAAATCAGGCACTTGAGTAAAAGTGCAGATACTCCAATAAAATAGTACTCTAGTAGAAGCATAAAATCCTCCTTTTTAATATTACTTTCACTCAAAAAAGTATTTGATTTTTAATTTACTTAAAGTAAAATTACTTGATGAATGTTTATGTTGCACACATTCAAACGCTGAACTAAGATCAGTTTGTAAAATCAGTGAATCGTTTACCGGAGACTCATTCTGAATGGATCACTTGAATCAGTGTATTGTTATGAACAAATGTCAGTCCAATTCACAAATTAATTGTTAGAACAATTTATGAACTGACTTAACAGGTAAATGGATAAAGCTATGTTTGTTCACAAATTAAACACCATTATCTCATCTCTCCACTCCAATTTCTATACTTAATTATAGCTTTTTATTACACTATATAAAAGTACACTATTAAATTTCTGATTGTGGTGAAGTAAAAGTCTCCTAAAATTAAGTATACTCTTCTTAGAATATGTATTTCAGTACAGCAGTGAAGTAAATATACTTAAGTACTGTCCACGACTGGGTGGGTGGTAGTTAGTTTGCAGTCTTACGGGTCAGATCTATTCCTCTTTGCGTCCACCGCTGCCAGATTCTGGCATTGAACGACAAAGATGTGGAACTCCCGCAACTTGTGCACGTAGTTTAGTGAAAACTGGATGCTCCCTTGAACGTCGACACTGTTGTAATCACTGGTGTACACGCTTGCAATACTCCCGCTAACCTGAAAGTGATGGAAATAAAGTGTTGAACCACTCCTAGTACACCTGTGTGCTTAGTTGTGAACATTTCATCAGCGTAAGAAAAACATGCTTATCTTCAATCGAGATCAAATATAAGATCACACTACTTCTTTCCTCGTTGAATATCCTGTTTGGTTTAAGTTACCATGGGTTTGTCTGATTCCGGAAGTAAAATGTAAATGCTTGTCAATGTGAGTCATGATGACTTAAAAAAAAAAACGTGAAATAGCTGACAGGTTATGTTTACTACCATACTGTATGGCAGATAAAATACAGTATTTCAGCCAAGTGATATGTCTGAAATCGCATTTAATGGACACTTCACTATTCCAGTGAGGCCATGGGAGAAGTTATGTGAATGGCAGCAAATCAGTGGTTGGTCACATGACAATAAGCCAGATGTAATAGTGTAGTAATTTTTTTCATAAAAGCCTCATTCAAAACCATCATTCATAAAAAAAAATAGAGCCTGATTCAACAATCACAGTATAACACACTTGTGTGTTTAACTAGGGTTGAAGTGAACCTCTTCATAACATTGGGTGGGCCCCAGTAGCAGGGATGACAACGACTATATTTTCTGATGGTATTTTGCATGGACTTGGTAAATTGTTGATTTGTATTACAGTGTAAATGAACGTACAGATGACAGAGACGTGGAGCCGGAGTAGTTGCTGAGGTTAGTGAACTGTCTGCTATTCCACTGTGGAACACTGCCACGAGAACTGCTCTCCGAGTCACTCTCTCCTCCATCACTCTAAAAAGAAAGAAGACTTTTATGTGCCACACATTTTGCCGTTTTATTGTATATTAAGTGGCTTTTCACACTTGGTCATTCATGCGTTTTCTCTGAGCGCATGATTGTTGATTGAGAAGAGGGTGATGTGAATGCCCTATAAAAGCATTATAGATTCATATAAATGCAAACTTTCAAATCACTACTAGAGGTATACTGCGTCTCAATTTGCATACTATCCATCTTAAATATTATGTGAAAATGGAATTAGTATGTTGAAAAGAGTATGTCAAAGGTTTCCGGATGGTTTACTATTTCTGGTAAAAATTTTAAGTGTTGAACCGTCCATACTCTAACTCTACATTGCGCGTTGGACATGAATTCGATTAGAACTACAAACGTGGGTGAAAAGTGTAAATAAACTACAAACATAATGGATGCGCGAGGCCAACCATCAAGTAGAGAGGCTTCGGTAAAGATGCTTGTATGACTGTTACTTAATATTTAGCCTACTGGAATATACAGGGAGTGCAGAATTATTAGGCAAATGAGTATTTTGACCACATCATCCTCTTTATGCATGTTGTCTTACTCCAAGCTGTATAGGCTCGAAAGCCTACTACCAATTAAGCATATTAGGTGATGTGCATCTCTGTAATGAGAAGGGGTGTGGTGTAATGACATCAACACCCTATATCAGGTGTACATAATTATTAGGCAACTTTCTTTCCTTTGGCAAAATGGGTCAAAAGAAGGACTTGTCAGGCTCTGAAAAGTCAAAAATAGTGAGATATCTTGCAGAGGGATGCAGCACTCTTAAAATTGCCAAGCTTCTGAAGCGTGATCATTGAACAATCAAGCGTTTCATTCAAAATAGTCAACAGGGTCACAAGAAGCGTGTGGAAAAAACCAAGGCGCAAAATAACTGCTCATGAACTGAGAAAAGTCAAGAGTGCAGCTGCCAAGATGCCACCAGTTTTGCCATATTTCAGAGCTGCAACATCACTGGAGTGCCCAAAAGCACAAGGTGTGCAATACTCAGAGACATGGCCAAGGTAAGAAAGGCTGAAAAACGACCACCACTGAACAAGACACACAAGCTAAAAACGTCAAGACTGGGCCAAGAAATATCTCAAGACTGATTTTTCTAAGGTTTTATGGACTGATGAAATGAGAGTGAGTCTTAATGGGCCAATTGGATGGGCCCGTGGCTGGATCGGTAAAGGGCAGAGAGCTCCATCCGACTCAGACGCCAGCAAGGTGGAGGTGGAGTACTGGTTTGGGCTGGTATTATCAAAGATGAGCTTGTGGGGCCTTTTCGGGTTGAGGATGGAGTCAAGCTCAACGCCCAGTCCTACTGCCAGCTTCTGGAAGACACCTTCTTCAAGCAGTGGTACAGGAAGAAGTCTGCATCCTTCAAGAAAAACATGATTTTCATGCAGGACAATGCTCCATCATAGCGTCCAAGTACTCCACAGCATGGCTGGCAAGAAAGGGTTAAAAGAAGAAAAACTAATGACATGGCCTCCTTGTTCACCTGATCTGAACCCCATAGAGAACCTGTGGTCCATCATCAAATGTGACATTTACAAGGAGGGAAAACAGTACACCTCTCTGAACAGTGTCTGGGAGGCTGTGGTTGCTGCTGCACGCAATGTTGAATGTGAACAGATCAAAACACTGACAGAATCCATGGATGGCAGGCTTTTGAGTGTCCTTGCAAAGAAAGGTGGCTATATTGGTCACTGATTTGTTTTGTTTTTGAATATCAGAAATGTCTATTTGTGAATGTTGAGACGTTATATTGGTTTCACTGGTGAAAATAAATAATTGAAATGGGTATATATTTGTTTTTTGTTAAGTTGCCTAATAATTATGCACAGTAATAGTCACCTGCACACACAGACATCCTCCTAAAATAGCTAAAACTAAAAACTACTTCCAAACATATTCAGCTTTGATATTAATGAGTTTTTTGGGTTCATTGAGAACATGGTTGTTGTTCAATAATAAAATTAATCCTCAAAAATACAACTTAATAATTCTGCATTCAGACGTTAATTTTCAAACACATCTTGATATAAGTTCAGTATTGTTGTTGCAGATGAAATATAACACAGAAAACATGATTGAAATACAGGGAGTGCAGAATTATCCTGCTGCTGCTTCTCCAATAATGAAGGAAATTTAATATTTGACAGAAATGTGGACGATGTGTTGATGATTAACAGGGCTCATAACTAAGCAACAAAACTTTTAACGAGGAAGTAGTATGTCCCGAAGCTTGCATACTCTTCTGTTACACACTCAAAAGTATATATTTTTCCTTCACAAAAACTTTTAAAGTGTAGTATAAGTATGCGAATTAGGACACAGCAGTAGTCTAGGAGGACACATTCCTGATGATGTGGGAAAATGCATCTGAAACCACGTGTACATTTTTCTCATCTCAAAATCTCAAAAAACAACAACTACAAAAAATGTGAGACTAGACTAAACTAGACGAGACAAGACTAGTGTAATTAGCCTGTAATGATAGTAATCATGAAGCCCGCCTTGTCCGCTAGTGATGATGTTTTACTGGAAATTAGTATGAACTACTAAGCCTCCTATATCTTACATATGATATAATTTGTATGATATACTGTATAAGATATATAGTTTACGTTCCCGTAACAAATAATATTTAAGTAAAATGTGCTGTCTGCTGCTTTACACCAGTGTTTCTCAAGCACGTTCCTGGATGACTACCAGCTCTGCACATTGTCCATGTCTCCTTCACCAATGATTCAGATCATCAGCTCATTAGCAGAGATTGAAAGACCTGTGATGGGTGTGACCGATAAAGGAGACATCCAAAACATGCAGTGCTGGTGGTCCTCCAGAAACATGGCTGAGAAACACTGCTTTAGTCAAAGTAACCCGTTTAAATTTGCATAAAGCACTCTATTTTAAAAATTGATTTTTATATCTATTTAGTGGAGATGCATTTATGTGGCCAAATCTAAATGAAACCATTTTCACAAATCAGAAAGTAACGTGATCAGAGAAAATGCATGATGTGACCAGGTGTTAACAGGCCCATCGTGACAAATCAACCAACTTCTTTTTCCAGGAATGAAGGCACTGATTTGCTGAGTTTCTTCATGTGCTCTGGATCTGCAGTGGAGAAGGAAGTCTGTAGATGTGTGCTAGAGGCTTAAAAAAGAAAGCAAGAGGGATTCATGTGCCAATGTGATGCCAGATTACTAGAATAATGTCTTAAAATGTAACTAAAGCAGCATATAAACATATGAGAAGTTCAGTTTGAGACTTGCCATCATAGTTGTCATGCATGTAGTCGTCTGTTTGCTTGAGTTTTTGGTCTTGTCCTTAGGGAAGAGATTACAATGACACAGGGAAAGTAGAACAGATCCTTTTGTCACCTGAACTCTCCACAGAGCCAAACAATAAGGTGCTTTACTTTCGAAGAACCATTGTGCTACTGCATGATGAATATGCCATAGGCCAATTCACACGGCATTGGCAGCACTTGGCCAGATTTTGCCAGATCAGTGTATTAGCCGTGTCAGTTAGAGTTTATTTTGCTGATTGAACATGCTAAATTGGCATATAATGACTGAGAAGTAGGGCTGTGCAATATTGAAACAAATGTGATATTCGATATGCAATACAATATTTAAAAAGCTGATATGTTTTACAGTATTTCAGGTGAAAAAAAGCATCAGTACAACTTCTGAAAGTGAACAGCCTTGTTTTACTGTTGGATAAAACACATCAAGGATTTTAACATTATAAACAAACTAAATAAATCAAATGAATATCATCACTACAACCTGAAAATATCAAGAGCAATCATGTAAACAACATTTGAAACAGTTGAGTCACTTGTCTTCTTAACAAGGTTTGCTTACTTGATGATAAAATATTTCAGTATCCATACTAAATTCGTTACAGATTTTTGGACTAGAAAACCAGCACGTCTATTCCTGGTTTTAGAGATGCTTGTTAACAGGTAACTGCATTTCTTTATGTGCTGAATAGTCTTTCAGATGGTGTGCGAGTGGCAGGCACACAAAAACACTGCGATATGTAAATCAAGACATACACGTTTGATTTTGAAAGTTTGAATATATTGTGCAGCCCTACTAGTGATCTCAGTATGGATTATCCTTTAGAGAGAAACCTTGAAATGCAATATGTATATTGGAACTTAAACTGAAAATCAATATGAACAATATAAGATTTTAAATGTCATGGCGTGTAGGATTGGTGCTCACTTGGAATTGTGCTGATGTCTTCCATGCTCTTATGGTATACAGGTCTAGATGAGGCTCTTTTCAAAGCTTTCTGAATGAGACTGTCATTTTCACCTACGAGATTGAAAAATGGCAGTTACAAGGTGCAAGAAGGGTTGGTGATTTTGTGTTCCCTTTTCTTGGGCCATTGTACAATGTTCCCACATTTATTTGATTGGACACATGTGAAAATTCTATTACAGCACTGATTAAATTACACATACCTAAAATGTTAAAAGATTAGCATTGGGATTCTTTAGTCCAGGGGTGCCCAACTCGGTCCTGGAGGGCCGGTGTCCTACAGAGCTTAGTTCCAACCCCAATTAGACACACCTTAACCAGCTATTCAAACTTCCAGGCAGGTGTGCTGAAAGAAGTTGTAGGAAAACTATGAAGTACACTGGCCCTCCAGGACCGAGTTTGGGCACCCCTGGTTTAGTCCTTTTAAGCCATGTTAGTAGTTCACAAATGTATGTTGTTTTCCTTATTTGTAACTTTTTTGAAATCTGTGTTCTAAAGTGTAGTGGTGTATCACTTTTCTAAGCAATCAGAATAACATAACTGTAGAGTATTTTAAAAGAAGCTTCAAACTCACGGTTTGGAATCGCCTTAGTAATATTTCCATCTGTTTGTGTGATAAAGTGGTGTCCCAGACTCCCTCTCCTGGTTTGGAGGTCAGGGGAGCCATGCACTGGAGTACTGGTTTTCACTGGGGGACACTTACAGCTGTGGTTTGTCTCTGGAGAGGATGTAAATGACGTGCAGATAAAATCATCAATCTGCTCTGCAACTGGAGGTGGAGTGTACATACTTTTGTCCTCTGAGATTCCAAGGTAATGCTGGTAGTCCCGTGGAATATAGGACCTTGCAAGTGGTTGAGAGTCAGAATCTTCTGAGGTACGAGATGGTCTTCTTTGACTGTTTGACTTGTCTCTCCAAGATATGTCTGGGGATGTTTTTGGCAGGGTATAGCTAACTTCCTGTACTTTCTTGGATTGTGTTAGACTAGTTTCTGGTGCCTTTTTTACTTGCTGCAGGTTGGAACTCTGGACCTTCTTAGATTGAAAATGCAAGTCCTGGTTTTGTTCCTCTACCACAGCATTCACTGAAAACATGCTGGTTGCACGCCGCATTGCATTTGCTTTTCCATTTAAATTACCTTTGATGCTTCTTCTACCCTGCTGAGGTCGTGATTCTTGACCAGACTGAGGTTTAGGTACCATTGTGGTTTTTGAGCCTTTCTGTGGCTGAAGAGAATGAGACAGTCCATGAGTGATGGTTTCACTTGAGACTCCTTGTGACTGATCAGGTTTTGGTCCTGATTCTTGTCTTGACATAATCTTCTTTTTTGAGGGAGATTGGAATGCTTTCATTTTTGCTGATGATGTTGTTTTGCTATTCTGGCTCTCATTTACAAAATCTTTGACATTGGCTCTCTCATTTGGACTTTGTGGACTTGACGATCTCTGGTTTCCACTATCAAGGACCGGTGACCTTTCTCCAGTTTTTACAGGTGATCCTCCCCAGAAATCACGGAGGTTCTTAAACTGTGACGTGGTCATACCATCCATCACAACTGTCTTATCCTTCCGTAGAGGATGCCCAGAGAAATTGGGAGACAGTCTACCTCTGGCAGAAGTAATGTCCTCAACATCATCATCATCTTCATCACCATCATCAAACTCTGTACCTATTGTTCTGAGATCAAACTCTGACTTTGTAAATCTTTGGTTCAGTCGAGTAGTAGTAGTAGATCTATTTTTAGCGGCTACTGATGTTCTAGATTCTTTCTCCCAGAAGGACCTTAGTTGCTTGATCCTTTCTGCCATGTTCTCTTGCTGAGAACTCTGCTTAACAGGAGGCCCTTGATTTGTTCTTTGTGTAGGTTTTGCTTTTGTTTCTAATTCTTTTGGAGTTGAGTGATCTGCTTCACTACTGTTTATGCTAACAGTGCCAGTGCTATCATCATTCTGACTTCCTATCAGGGATCCACTGTCAAGCGCTGGTGAAGATGATTTCAAACATGGAGTAGGACATTTTTTATCTAAGGTGGAGTTTGGAACTATCTTGTCAGTCTTCTGATTAGCATATATCAATGGTGGTTTTGATTCATTGATAATAATGGGTGCTTGGGTAGCAGTGCCTACATCGTCAATATCTAAACTTTTCCAAACCGTCTCTGTTTTCTGATGACCTGGAGACATTCCTTTCAAGTTTAGTTCACTTCTCCATTGGTCCTCTATTTCTTCAGTGGGTCTTTTGCTAAAATCATTAGGGAGGATTTCTTCATTTTTAGAAGGTGCACCAGATTTGCCAATGAGAATCTTTGGACCAATGTTTTCTTTCTCCCAGAATGATTTCAAATTGGCAATTTTTGGTCGCTGATTCTCTTCAGCATCTGATTTTTCTTTTTGCTGACTGATGTCAGCCAGTTTGACTTCAGACTTGTCCTCTCTCTTGATAAAAGCCTCTACTTTGTTCTCATTTTGAACTTTCCTACTAACAGAAATATTCCCCACTGGGACCTCTGGATTGACATTGTTTACAGTAAGAGCAGAGTCAACAGAAGGCTTTTTGATGAGAAATTCTTTATGAAATGTAGATTCAGAGGTTTTCCTTTCTTTTCGAGCATTCTGGGAAGGCTCATCAACACTCAGTTCCTTTGCCCAATCTGTCTGTTCTAGAAATATCGTATTGACTTCTGAAGGAACTTCTTCACTTTGTCGTGGTATGATCAAGTACACATTACTTCTTGGTTTGGCTGTATGATCAACCCCATCATCAAAGTCCAAGTCTTCAAACTTTGAGTCCTCCTCCATGTCCTGAACCATGTCTATATCAAGCCTATCACTGCTGTCTGAGCTCCTGCTGAACCATTCAAGAACTTTGGCAATGGAATCACCTTGTTCATCAGTAGGTGTAGCAATATGTTCATCTGTCATGACCTCTGATTTGGGATCTTCTTGGCTATTAGTCCTTCGCTTTATATTGAAAGCAAGGGGGGTGCTGTCAGTCTCACAGTCAGTCGAGGCATTTGTCTTGTTGAAGGTTTCTGTCATGTTCAGTGCTCTGGGGGAGTGTTCATCTGTAAGACAGATAGCATAGCATTTGGCAATGACCAAAGACAAATCTAAGCATGCTGAATTTTAAACAGTAATTTAATGTATATTATAATGAATCCTAAAATTTAAATGGTTTTGAAAAGGTGAATGTGAAAATTGTCAAAATTTACTAACTGTTATGCCATTCCAAATCCACAAAGGTTTTAAATATATAAATGAAAATTATGTCTTCATTTAGTCACCCTCCATTTGTTTGAAACATCTTGGAGTTTCTTTTTTCTCTGCTGAGCATAAAGGAAGGTATTTTGAAGAATGTTGGAAACTGGTATCCATTGACTTCCATAGTGTTTTTTTTTTTTTGTGACCATCACTGGTTACTCGAGTTGTAACATTCTTCAAAATATCTCCTTTTGTAATCATCAGAATAAAGGAGCACGTTAAGGTCTAGCTCCACTTGAGGGTGAGTAAATGGTGTGTAAATCTTTATTTTTGGGTGATTATAGCTTTAAGTGTTTAAGTGTACTTCCATTTATATTTGAATTGACTCAAGATTTCAAGCCGTATGTTTAAGTTAGTGTTCTGCAAAAGAAATTCAGTCATAAAGGTTGAAATGACAGGGTCATACGGTAAGTAAATTACATAACTGTCATTTTGGATGAATTACTCTTTTAACAAATCTTCCAATTTTCTGAAAAATAAAAATCATACCAGTGGTAGTTTTCTTAATGTTCTCTTCAGTTCTCATCATCTCCAATTTTGGAGCCATCTGATATGCCACATTCTCAGACATGTGTTGTGTTGGTTGAGGGGCAGTAATCTCATTCAGTGGCTTATTAGAGTTTTCACTTAACGCAAATGCTGCATTCTCAACAGGATGATATAATCCACCAGAAATATTTTGTCTCTCTACTTCCATACTTGGTGACTGTGGAAGGCAACTGTTTGATTCTCTTCTTTGTTTTAAAACTTCCTCCACTTTCCTACTATCATCTGGTCTCGTGATTGAGTTCAGACTTAGACGTGGTTGTATCTTTGGCTTCTCTTGTAACCCCTGTGGAAGGTTTATCAGTTGTGATGAGGCTCTCACTGGTAAACGTGACTTTGGCAGTTTCACTGGTGACGGGGTGCTAAATTTCTCTCTGTTTTCAGTTTTGTTGCTTGATTCCTCTGTACGTCCCAGAGCAAGTCTAGATTCTTCAGGATCCTTTCCTTGAATGCTGTTTTTGTGAACATTGCTTAGAGAAACAACTGGTTGTCGCAGTTGGCTCTTGAGAGCGGGCTCATTGGAGCTGTGTTTTGGGATACTTCTAGGTGGTGGAGACCTGATACCGGAGTCTGCTGTGGCGCATATATTCTGGCTGGATATGCTCTGGGTGGACACCGAGCTGGCAGTGTCTGAGACCGAGCTCTGGGGTTTGTTGATTTTCGTCCTCTTCTTCGGCACAGGCTTTTGACCTGGAGGTCTGTTGTGTACTGCATTAGAAACCTCACTGTTAACTTGATTGTGACTTTCTTTCTGTGGATCAGAGCCCCTGTCTAATGATTTCCTGAGTCCAGGACCTGAGGTAAAGTGGAGATCAGTCTCCTCAAAATCAAGCTCTATTGGAACACTGTTGAATGGGTTATGCCTTGACTGGAACCAGGTAAAAAAGGCAAGGTTAAATATGAAGAAATTCACCCATAATGTACAGAACAATCAAAATACGACTGTATTTGTTCTTAATTGGCCTTTGAAATTATATTTTGCCAGAACTGTATCAGGGGCCCTTCGTCCACATAGCAAAGGTTTTTCTTTTTCAGGATTATAACAATTTACATCAACAAGGTGAATATCTGATTCGTGTTGCTGTTAATGCATCTACACTAGTCGTCGAGTTGATACAGCTTTACCAAGTTTTGTTGTGATAGTGCAAGTAAACTCAGCAGCACAAACATAGCTCTGAAATACGCCATTGTTTTGTTACTGATTGTTACTTGCAGAGTTCTCCTTTCTTCTTTTGGATAAGTGGAACGTCATCGTTTACAAAAAGTGCTGTTGTGCCTATCTACATGGCTATGCATAGGCAGCGTTTTTTCCATAGATTATTGTCTAAAAAGTTTTGTTGTGGGCAACAACAATGCCGGTGGCATGTAAACAAAATGGTGAAACAGTATAAACCTTTGTGGATTAGGCACGGGTCGGTATAAGATTCTAACGGTATAATAACCGTGGATAAAAATGTCACGGTTTCACAGTTTCAGGGTATTGTGATTACTGCTCTAAAATATATTCTTTTTAAATGTCTGTGTAAAAAAACTAAAACTAAAAATAAAAATTTGCACTATGAACACATTGACTGCTTCCAAAATCACACACTTCCATACTATATAGTACACTTAAAACAGTATGCCAGCCGAGTAGTATGTCAGAATTCATAGAATTCGAAAAACAGAATGCGAGAAGTACCCGGATTACTACTACGGCGAGATTCTGAAGTGCGCATCCAATGGACGCTGCGCTATCCCATCATGCACCCCGAAAGAATTCATGAATGGGAATGAAGCGGGTATGAGACGTGATGATGACAAAATGGCATCCGTATTACATCCCAGCTCATTCATACTACTCGCATTCATACTGTATAGAACGTACTTTTCTATCAGTCAAGAAGTAAATTCAAATGCAGTACCTGCTGAGGTGATTTCAGACACAGCCAATATATTTTATTTAAAAAAACATTTAAGATATTTGAAGCAGTAAACATGTCAGGCTAAATAATTCAAATGAATCGTTGACTTCTGCTGTCTTCATTAGTTTCAAAAAAACAAATTTCTTTACTATTTAAAACAGGACCTTTGGATATCTTTTCTGCTGCACATAATGTTGTCCAAAAAAAGTTTGTAAAAAAAAAATCTTACACATACCTTAAGAACGGTATAACAGAAAATACTGGCGGTTTTAAAACCTTGACTTTTCCAAACCACGGTATACCTTGAAAACGGTTATCATCGCATGCCTATTGTGGATTAACCTAAATCCATTGCCATGTGGATGGGGCCTGAGATACTATTGTGTATATATTTTTGGAGCATCTTACCTTGGAAGGTGATCGCATTCCTATGTTTAGTTTTTCCTGCTGGGCCTCTAATGTGTCACCATTTTCCCTGATTTTAAAACAAACAGAAGCATTCTAATTTCGTGCATTTTTAACCAACACAATCAACATTTCTTGAAATTAAGTTCTAACAGACATCCTGCAATGAACAGGAACAATTAAACCTTCACAGGCTTTACAAACTCCTATGTTGACCCTTGTGGAGTCATAAAGATCTTGAAATCATGTGGCACCACGCCTATAAAACACACAAGCACCTGAGAGAGGTGGAGGTTGCAAACACAGTGCAAACCAAAGGGTTCTGGCAAGCGTGAACTGATATTACTCCTGTTGTTCCAGATAAGTTTTTAAATACAAAGCTACTAGATGAATAGATCACATTTGTCCACATATAATGTGTGTGAGTGACATTTTAGCATTACCTCTCTTTAAGGTGCTCTGAGGACTCAGCAGTCCGTGTTATTTTAGGTGACGTCATGATGCCTTCACTGTCCTTCCTGCTGATGCTTCTTGATCTGCCGCCCCATGACTTGGTTAAATACTCTACATAAGAGATGTTCACTGATAAGTAGTGCTGTTTATATTCTTGCATTTAATTGCATTAAAGGCTGTGTTTACACGGCAAATATTAATAATGAATAGATCTGATCTTTTAACCACATGCAATTTTTGGTCCACTCCTGTTTACACTTTACCACTTAAATCCAATGTCAGTGTTTATAATAATCTCCCACCCAAAATGATTCTTAATTCCTTATGAATGCAAAGATTGACCCTTGTAGATGGTCTTTCGTTAATTAATCTTCTCAAAAGTTGATAAAAGTACACCAAATTTTAATTAAGTAAACAAAACAAAACAATAAATTGATTTTTTTTAATTGTATTTTTTATTTATTTATTTATTTTTAATAATCATGATCACCGCTTTAATGTTTTCAGATCTGTAAAATTAGTGGACTTGATTTCAGCACTCTTGCTTTCTAGGTCTCATCCATCTAACAAATTTCATCCATTTTGAGATTCACCACTGATTGATCACCAAAGCCAAGGTAAATCGGTTATGTATCAGTGCATGCAAGTCGGATATATTGTTATCTAATATGCTTCCAATTAAATTCCATATTTAGAAGTGGCTCAGAATGGATATGAAAAAAAGTTTTGTGTCAGATCCTTTTTTGTGTGTGTGTCAAATCCTATACCCTAAACACAGCCTAAGAGTTGCACACGGTCTCACCAACAACTGAAGGTTTTCTTTGCTTCATCGATGCCATGATGATGTCAGAGCCATGGATCCTGTCCTGGTGTCTCTGTGACTTCACCTCGTAAAACCATTCTCCTGACATGTACTTGCGTCTGTCTTCCTCTGGGATGGCTTTCTGCAGCTGTCTGGGAATCAAGTGAGAGTTTCAAATAGGAGAAAGAAGTGCATTTCTAACATGCAGTTAACCTAATATAGTCTCATCTGAACTATGCAAATACCGAGCATTCCATATGCCACAAATTAGTTTATTGTGCGTAGTCAAGGACAAGAACTCCCACTGCAATTACCACAACATTAGCTGTTTGCTCACAAAAGTCTTTATGTACAAATGTGTCAGTGTACAGTATTACGATCATAAAATGAGCTTTCCAACTGTCTGTACCTCATTGCATTTTATTGCTTTATTATGTTACGCTGCTTTTGTTAAGAGCCCCTTAAATCAATAACATGTCTTATGACCAAAGCGTTTGGACAAACTCTTCCTTCATTGGCTTGTACAGAACATTGCTTACTCTGTTTGCTTTGCAAATACTAAATCTTATAATGGTTGCTTCATACAGTATGTAATCCTGCAATTAAGATGTGTTTTAGTCAATCGGATTACCAGTAGATTAGGGAGACGCACTTCCATTTACACCTGATGTTTTAATCTCTTTTATACGCTTTCAGGGTCTGTGGGTTCGTGTGTATGTTTTAAAAAAGAGAGATATAATAAAATGATACAGAAATAAAGTGTTAGGTGTTTTTTTTCAGATATCACAACAGAAACAAATGCTTTGATAGCTGTAAAACTACTACGATTGCTGTAGGTTTGCTTTTTTACTGTCAGTAATGGTTAGAGAATGCTACACTTGAAACATTTTTTTACAGCTTCAAACAACTGAACAATTTTAGATGCAAGTGTTAAACCATATCTTAGTGTTTTCCCTACCATTGTAATGAAAGTCAAGTTCTTTCATTTTATTTTCGTTATATAGTGCCAGATCAGAAATCATTTAAAGTTCTTTCCTTCAGAACAGGTCTATACTTTGAGCCGATTGTTAATGTAAACAGAGCCTATTGCTATATATCTTATATACTGTTTGCTCTATGTAATGTATATGTCGCATAATGAAATTCATTCGTTCATTCATTTTCCTTTGGCTTAGTCCCTAATATTTATCAGAGGTTCATTCATTCATTCATTCATTTTCTTTTCGGCTTAGTCCCTTTATTCATCAGGGGTTGCCACAGGGAAATGAACCACCAATTTATCCAAGCATATGTTATACAAAGCGGATGCCCTTCCAGCTGCAACCCAGTACTGGGAAACACCCATACACTCTCACATTCACACACGTACACTATGGTCGATTTAGTTAATTCGATTCACCTATACCTGCATGTCTTTGGACTGTGGGGGAAACCGGAGCACCCAGAGGAAACCCACGTGAACATGGGGAGAAAATGAAAACTCCACATAAAATGGCTAACTGGCCCAGCCAGGACTCAAACTCGCAATCTTCTTGCTGTGAAGCAACACTTCTAACCACTGAGCCCCTTGCCGCCCCTTGTTGTGAAATTCTGGTCCGAAAAATATCGTAAAACATGCTGTATCAACTAGATAAAAATAAGCTGAGGCAGGCGTAAGCAAATAATTCCTTTTTTTTGCTGGTTTCCCACCAAACACAGAATTAAGTAAATTACAAATCAGTGCAAACACACAAATAGAGGCGAATTATCACCACACGATGCGAATGACATAGAATACATGATGCATGTGTCTTCTGCAAATGCACTGAGTTCACCTCAATCGCGTCTTTAATTTTAAAATTTAATTTAATTTTGTGTTAATTGATGTATGTGACCTGCATAATTGAAGTTATGGCAATACATGCAAAATTAGTTTTTATATTACATATATACATATTATGCAGATGCACTTCCCTACAAAATCATCCCAATCAATCACTTTATTAGGTCCACCTTACTAGTACCAGGTCGGACCCCCGTCTGCCTTCAGGACTTAATCCTTCGTGGCATAGATTTAAAAAGGTACTGGAAATATTCCTCAGAGATTTTGGTCCATATTGACATGATAGCATCACACAGTTGCTGCAGATTTATCGGCTGCACATCCATGATGCGAATCTCTCTTTCCACCACATCCCAAAGGTTCTCTTTTGGATTGAGCTTTGGTGACTGTGGAGGCCATTTGAGTACACTGTCATGTTCAAGAAACCAGTCTGAGATGATTCACGTTTTATGACATGCCGTGTTATGCTGCTGGAAGTAGTCATCAGAAGATAGGTACACTGTGGTCATAAAGGGACGGACATGGTCAGCAACAATTCTCAGGTAGACTGTGGGCGATGCTCAGTTGGTACTAATAGCCCAAAATGTGCCAAGAAAATTTGCCTCACACCATTATACCACCACCACGAGCCTGAACCATTGATACAAGGCAGGATGGATCCATCCTTTCATGTTGTTGACGCCAAATTCTGACCCTACCATCCAAATGTTGCAGCAGAATTGAGACTCATCAGACCAGGCATCTTCTATAGTACAATTTTGTAGAGCCTGTGTGAATTGTACCCTCAGTTTACTGTTTTTAGCTGACAGGAGTGGCACCCGGTGTGGTCTTCTGCTGCTGTAGCCCATCTGCCTCAAGGTTGGACGTGTTGAGCGTTCAGAGATGCTCTTCTGCATACTTCGGTTGTATCGAGTGGTTATTTGAGTTCCTCTGCCTCTGGCATCAACAAGGCATTTGTGCCCACAGAACTGTCGCTCACTGGATATTTTCTCTTTTTTGGACAATTCTCTGTAAACCCTAGAGATGTTTGTGCATGAAAATCCCAGTAGATCAGCAGTTTCTGAATTACTCTGGCCAGCCTGTCTGGCACCAACAACCATGCCACGTTCAAAGTCAGTTAAATCGCCTTTCTTCCTCATTCTGATGATTGGTTTGAAGTGCAGCAGATTGTTTTGACCATGTCTACATGCCAAAATGCATTGAGTTGCTGCCGTGTGATTGGCTGATTAGAAATCATTTAAATAATTTATTAAACATATCTTTTTTTAATATTTGTTTTCTCCAATATCATGCAGCACTACCATTAACATTTTTATTTAGCATTGCTAAGTTGTGATCAAATTGAAAGAAATTTATTCTTAAAATCCTAATACTAGGTGTTAAGAGGGTCTCAAGATTCCAACTAGCTATAGCCTGTTAATTGTTTTAAGTTACTAATGATTGCTTCAGGGAAAAAAAACAAGAGGACGAAGCTAATAATTATACTGTGACTTGTTTGAGAGATGTTCAAATACCTCAAATTTCAAAACAACCTTAATAAAGACAATGTGAGCATTTGCAGTGATTTTCAAAATGGTTTGATTAAAATCATGGGTTTGGAAACAACTGCTGGAACACATCTTTGCTTTTGAAGGAGGGGAAACTATGTTGGTCATGTGAAAAGGCCAAGACAATTATTCCACAAGGGTAGACTTAATCCTTTTATAGAAGGTTGAGTAGGGTTGAGACTGAACACAGGGAAATCACCCAGACATGGCCAGATTCTGCATTCTTCCTTTCATGTAGACTTCCAGTCTCCTTTCAAAGCATTAAACACGAGAACAAATAATTTGGTAGAGAAGGCGTTGGTGTTTCCTGTTTTTAAAGTTGTATTTTGGTGAGTTTTGTTGGCTGAGAGTAAACGTGTGCGTTGTTATGTGCATTTGCAAAATTCTGAGGTTGAAGTTCTGAAATGAGTTTGAGAAGTTACTACATGATATCAACCTAATTTTGGCCATTCGTTTTGTACAGATGTATTGTAGTGATGATTTGTTTGTGACAATAGCCATTGGGATGGAACAATCAATTGCTTTACCTTTTATAGTGTGCCAACGCCACATTAGGGACGCTTCACAGCAGAAAATTTAGAAGGTTTCTTTCTTTTTTTCATTCCTCCATGACAGGCTTCATCTAATCAGTGACACTGACCAATAGGACCTTTTATACACTTGTCTGGTGTGTAATTTGTGCTATGTAATTTGTGTTCTCTTTTAATTTTTCTTCTTTCTTTAGTTTCTAATATTAAGAGTAGCTATTGTTTGTTTTCACTCTTGCTTCCTGAAGTCAACGACTAGTTTTCACCTTCTCAGTGATATTCCTCATGTTATTAAAGATGTAAAGTGATGATTAGTTAGGAAGCAACATGTTCTGGGATGTTATATCTCAGTCAAACTCATAACAATCAGCTGATTGTTGTAATAGCCAGATATTGTGTAGTCCGAACATTAACCTACTCAAGGTTGCACTTCTATTCTCAAAAAATCAGGAGAAATTATAATAATTTGACGTTCTTATTGTTTAAGAAATAGTGCTAAAATAGTGATAAATTATTTTAAATTGATTTTTTTGGTAATATTAAATGTCTGTACTGTCACTTTTAACTAAATGAATGCATCCTTTAATCACTATTTAGCATATTTGAGTTCATTTAAGGTTGTGTTTTTAGAGTAAAACTATTTTAAGAAGCATTTAAATATATTTTGCTCAGCATATATAACTACACCCCTCACAAATCTATCTTTTAAATTTATGTTTTTAATCGAAAGCTATAAATGTTATATTTGTGCATATACATTAGATTAGTCAGTACTGAAGCCAAATCTGGAGCTTATCTAACAAAATAACTTACGATAACGGTCTAAAAACTAGTACATTCAAATGTATATGTTATAGAAAAATATTAAATACAAATAAAATAAAAACTAAAATTGAAATTAAAAAGATATTTTGTTGAAATCTTGTAGGTTGTAGTTTATTTTTGCAATATTTTGCTTGAATTTAATTGTATTGTCTATCAATTTCTAAATATGTTTGGTAACTAAAATATTATTTTAATAAATATATCTGTTTACTAAATCTGTTTTGTTTAAATGCACAAAAATACATTGCCAATATGCACTGAGAAATAAAAATATTAATTTTCAAAATGTACTCAATTGTGCTAAGCCAGAGATGCCCAAACTAGGGCCCGTGGGCCAAAGTTGGCCCATGGTAACCTTTAATTTGGCCCGCCACCCCATCTGAGAAGAGAGGAAGAAGGATGGGGTTGATTTCAAGATTGTCAATTGAAATTTAATGTAACCCTTTGTTTGTTTGTTTGTTTGTTTGTTTGTTAAAATCTAACTGAAATTAAAGGTTTCAATTAAATGGTGTATATTAATTAGATTTTGTTCAAATGTAAGTACTGTCACCCGACAATGCAGAGAATTTGGTAGTCAAAGGCTGATTCTGTTTGACCTGTGTAATCACCATTGAACTCCACTGTGTTGTCAATGTGATTGTTTTTGTTGCGATAAGTTATCGTTTTAAAAGTTGTATTAGTTAATACAATTCAAAGTAATGTTTTCTATTTATTTTGAAATATTATTAAATAAATTAGGAAATTACTCATGGCAACTTTAACGTAATATAGTTTGGTATATTTACCTTCGACCCGCAGCTCTCAATGATATTTGGTTTTTGGCCCTTCATACGAAAAAGTTTGGGCATTCCTGTGCTAAGCACTGTATTTTAAATCATCTAAATTAAAGGGTAGTTCAATCAAAACTTTAAATTGTCATCATTTTCTCATCATTCACTTGTTTCAGTTTCTTTCTTCTGTTAAGCACAAAATAAGATATTTTGAAGAAAGCTGTAAATCATAAGTCAGTGGTTACAAGTTTTTCAGATTTGTTCAGACTATCTTTTGTGTTTAACACAAGTAAGAAACACACAGCGGTTTGAAGTAAATGCTGGGTAAATTTTTATTTTTGTGTGAACTATCTCTTTATTTTATTTAATGCCTGAATCATACCCAAAACCGATTCAATTAGATTAAGGATCAGATTAAATATAGAGCATTTCACACTGCTGTCACTGCTTGATTTATTTCTTATCAACTACCCATCCACATTAATGAGATCATTTAGGCTACAAATAACAGCTTGTGTTTGGTTCTGCTGGTTCAATTCAGTTCATCTTCATTTCTAAAGCAATTTTACAATCTCAATTGTGTCAAAGAAGTTTAACACAGATGAAGTTCTTGTAAACTGAAACCGCTTCAGTTCGTTGCCACAGTTGAAGTTCGGTTTAGTTCAGTGTAATGTAAATGTCAACGCTGAAAGCCGAAACACCAACAGTCTTACTTGATTCGATCCTCCTCAGCTTTCTTCAGCTCCGCATCTCTCTTTAAAACCTTCATGATCATCTCCTGCTCCTCCTCGCTCAGATGACTCAGGTCGATCATGTCGGCTGTTTGTTCTTCTCACAGTTCGAGACTCTAATACTTACATGTAAACTCCACACTGCTTTCTAGCGCTGCTCCTGAATTTTCATCATGCACAATTATGGCACCTGCAACCAACACATTAAAACCTTTCAGATTCTTCATTAATCTCTTCCAAATCAAGTGACTTTTCTATAAGGCACAAAATAATAATCAGGCCATAGCTCACTCATTTCTTTAATGGAAAGGACAGATGTAACCTAATTTGTACACCGAATTTGCTGTAATTTCGAATCAAATATGTGCACAATGAGGTTGAGTGTGGGCCTGTTTTGAGAGCGCTGAGATTAGACAAAACATGTGACGGCACTGTCAGTTGACCATGAGAAGGGGCAGACCTTTAGATCGAGCACATTTATGGAAAATTATTAAGTTTGCTATTGAACTGAAATTGCATAATGCTGATCCCACTTAGGGGTAATGTCAGGAAAATGGATTTAATGTTCTATCAACATTATAGGATTATATCTATGTAGCTACAAACACACACACACACACACACTTGGTCCATTTGTTTTTTTTTTTAAGTTCCTTACAAGACCATATGACTATTTATTGCTTAAGACACCAGCATGTCAAGTTAGCTCTGCAAATATTTGACAACAGCTCACCGAGACACTATTTACTCTGGGTTACACCTTGATCAAAACAAGCCTCAAAGAAATGACAAAGGCAGCCTAATAACATTATACAAACAGCCATGACAATGAAAAAGCGATGAGATTTTAATACTTTACACTGGTTAGGAGCTTAATAAGCACAGTTAACCGAAATTCATGTTCATCAATGGGATTCTGAATCAAGTCTGCAATTATGATTAAGTGTTTGGTAGAATGACAGAAAATAAAACATATTTAGCAAGAGCACATCAGTAAAGGGTTACACGCTGATTGATTGGCAATGTTTGATGCTGTAATTCCGCATCCTGAATCCTGTTTCTGGCCAAAGGGCTTTTGGCTCATCAAATGAAGCTCTTCATTGCAAATTGCATTATAGGGTGAATAAAATTTAATAAGTTCTTAGCAAGCAAACTGCAGTTTTTGAAAAGCAGCAGGCCTATGTTTTACATATCTACTTTAAGTCACACAAACGTTAATCACAATGAGTCCTTTAGAGCTTTAAGAGTTTATCAGTTGACTTCTTGAACTTGTAATTGAATTTAATAAACAGGATAATGTGGTGTAGTCCTGTTTGCGATGGTAAAATCACAGCTGTCTCGGGATTCATGTGCTTACAGTTTGGTTTTTGTTGAATTGTACTGCATTTAAAATGCACTGAATCCATCAGTAGCTTAATGAACCTGTACATTAATTACGCTAAATTAATTAAAAAGTTTTCCACCATTCTTTGAAAATGATTTCGGTAATCCCTCAAAATCAACCAGAGGTGACTTCTCACATTATAAACCGTGTAAATATAATGGCTACTGTACTGTGTAGCTTTTATCTCAGTCTATCGATCAAGACACGTCGTATATTTAACGCAAGACCCAAAAGCACACCGACAGCGTTGAAGAATTTATATTTACACAATTAACTTTTAAAAAATTGTTGCTTCAAGCTTAACGACAGGTGTATGTCCATTAAAAAGGCTTTAGCTTACCTTGTTTCCGTGGCAGAACTTCTGGAGCGCTTCGCTGACGCGCAGCATAGAGCACATCTTCACTCGTTGAGCGAACCGTCCCGGAGGGTTGAACGGAGTTTTGACGTTGGATACCTGTCGACCAATCAGAGACTGCGTTTGTGCGTTCGACGCGACGCGCCTAGATGCCACTCTCCAATCGGAAGTAATTGATGTGCGTACTGCGCCCGAGCACCTTGCGCGAAGATAACTCATTGACCGTGTTGCCCGAAAATATAACGTAAGCCATAGAATAAAGCCAATTAGTATGTAATTCGTAGTCTATTTAAAGTGCTCAGTCTCGTTTAATATGTAGTTCGCCCAAAACTGAGGTAAAATATCATAATTTCGCCTACTCACCCTTCACTTTTGCAACGTGTTTGACTCGGCTGCATTCTTGTTAAACACAAAATAAGTTATTTCGAAGAAAGCTGGGAACATATAATGGTAGACTTCCATAGTGTTTCTTTACTACTGTGGGAGGAAAATAGGAAAGTCTTTTTTTGTGCTCAACAGAATAAAGGAGAAACTCATAAAGGTTTAGAAGCACTTGAGGGTGGTAAATGATATCCCTCTGAGTTCTATATTTGTTTTTTTAATTCATTACTATTTTGTTTTTTACTCTTTATAAGGGAATTGTAATAAATGCTAGTTGCGTTTATTATGTTTGTTTAATAACCCATTGCATAATATATGCACCTTATGTAAAATTTAGTTACTTTTTTGCACCATAATAATTGTGTAATTATGTACAGCGTTTCATAGTGTTGAGATTTGTAAACCTTCTGCTGTTACACAAGTTAATTTATTTATTTTTTTGGCTGAATTCTGATATACAACAAAACTGGGTGTTGTCTGTGTGTTATTCCTAGTTCAGTGACCAATATTTGAACCTCTCTGTAAAAAAATATTAAGTCACTCAGAATTCTGTATTAATGATTTACACCACCAACGATTCAGCAGTGGATGATTGTCGTGTCCAGTAAGTCTTTTACTTCACGGACAGCCATGCACATTTGCACCATTTACTAGAAGTGATGGCACCATTTTACACTGTGGGAAAAGGCAAGCCAATAGAGGGAGCCTAGTGATCTGGGCAGTGTCCTGCTGCAAACCCTGGTCTGATAGTGGACAATACACTACATGCTACTTACCTAAACATTGTTTCAGGTGGACGCCTTCAGGACAGTAGTGTTCTCTGGCGGACGTGGCCTCTTTCAGCAGGATACTGCAGTCTGCCAAAGGAATGGCTGAAGAGTTCTAGGTTTTGCCTTGGCCTCCGAATTCACCTGATATTAATCACACAACTTTGATCTTTGGTGGCTTCACCCCAAAACCTACTTGAAGGATCTGCTTAGACAATTTTGATGCCAGAGCTGACAACACACCTCCAGGTTTTTATCAGTACCCACCACTTTTTAGGCAGGTGGTCCTAATGTTTAGGATGGTTAACATATTTTTCAAGTGCTTTTCTACTAGTTTCACTAGTGTTTAATCTGTCCATCCATGAATGCGGACCTGTTCCATATTAATAATAATACTGACTGCACCTTGCACTATGTGGTTAAAGGGATAGCTCATTTACAAATAAAATTCACTCACAAATTAAGATTAAGTCGTTTAAAACCTTTTTTTTCTGCTGAACATAAAATAAGTTTTTGTAAACTTGTAACCATTGATATCCATAGTAAGAAAAACAACTAATGAAGTTAATAGTTACAGGTTTTCAACATACTTCAAAATATCTTCTTTTGTGTTCAACAGAAGAAAGAAAGTCAAACAAGTTTGAGACAAATAAAAAGTAAATGATTTTCATTTTTGGGTGAACTATCCCTTTAATAAATATTTGTCATCCTCTTTGTACGTTCCAGGAAAAAAAAAATGATTAAAACACACTCATTTTGATTCCCCAAGTAAGTTTATATTAGAACAAGCTTAACCTGGTTTATGTTTAACAAGTAGGAGTGAGGTCATGAACCGGGTAGAATTAACAATGTGAAGCGAGCACAAACTCAGATCTTTCCGAATGTAATACCTTAAGCTTCAAATCTTTCTGACATTTGCACAAACTGAACCATTTCAATTAACTGAACAAACTTAAAGGGCCACGAAACCCCCCTGGCTAGGCTGGGTGTTTTCACACCTACAGTCTGGAAAAGCTCAGGAAAGTGGGTGTGTCCAGCTCTGTTTAGGTGGGAGTGTCAGGGGAGGGAAAGAGGGAAGGTTTTGCATAAAGATGGGAGTTTCCATTTGTGCACGCGCTCATTTTCAAAAAACGACGCACACAGGCGCAGGGGGAGAAATGACTGTGTGAAGTGACATCAGTAATCTAATTATTAGCCAAATTATTAATTTGTTGACGTTAGCGGCAGTTTGGTGCTTATACTTTAATCCAGGAACATTTCCTGCATGTCCCCCGTGACAAACTAGATGTGAGAAACTATTGAGAGTGTTGTTTTAATGTAGTGTTTGATACCGCGCGGCGTAAGGCAGAATTAAAAACCCCTCCGCAGACTATCCTGTCACAAAATGCGGCGAAAATTCTACACAAAAGTAATTGTTTGACTGCAGTGTTTACACTCGGAGAGCAGAATGTACAGCGGATCTTTCAGTCTTTAATATTGTACGGATATTAACCTGCTGTAAACTCAGTAACAGTTCATCATTTTGACAAAGGTCTGTCTTTAAACACTGACAGAGTTACGAACTCTATGAACTACTAACTACGAACTGAATAAACAAAGAGCACTGATGGCTTACCAAATCTCTAGACAATCCACATTAACTGGAGCGGCGTCTGTTTTATAAGGAGACGAGTGGCAAAACCATTTCCAGATGCGGAAAGCTCTCGGGTGAAGAGATAAAGTTCCTTGCAGACACATTTCTGCTGCGCGCGCGTCCAGCTAAGTGTCCAATGAAGACTAAACCTTCTCTACCATTGCTACAGCTGCAGCACATAAACACAACACTGGCAACCTGCGTCTCCTTCCACTTGTTTTGGAAGCACAACGTGGCGTCTCTGCCGTCTCACTGCAACACATACACACAAACAGTCTTCGAAGCTCTCGTGCATATTGATGAGTTGCACCGCAAACCCAGCAGAGCGCGCTGATTGGCTTGAACAAAGGCTATGTCATGAATTAATGCTACACGCTCACTGACGTCAATTGGTTCGCTTCCGGGACAGACCCCAGTCACCACGCGGGAGAATACGCATGGATCTCATAGGCGTGACGCTGCCTCAAAAATTCGTTTCAAACCGGAAGAACGAATTTGCTCGAAATAACGCAAAAACAACCAATTTTCACTTTTTAGTCAATTATATGTGTCCTAATAGTGTTTATAGCAGCGTGGGACTCATATATGACTGTCAACAGCTCAAAAAATGTGTTTTGGTGTTTCGTGGCCCTTGAAATGTGTAAGTCTTGGGTGTGTTTATAAATCATCAACACTGATACATGATTAACCACTAGGCTGCAGTACACTACCTGATAAAAGTCATGCCACCTGTCCAAGTATAGGAAGAACAAATATTAACTTGATTTCTAGTTGACCATTTGGTAGGTGGCTTATATGAAAGGCAAAGGCCTCTAGATTACGTTTATTTTAGCAAAATAAAATATGATCATGCCTTGATTTTAATTATTTAATTAGGACAGTAAGGTCTGACTTTGCTTAGACAAAAGTCTTGTCACTTAACAGAAATAATGTACAGTATAGAAAATAAAGTCATGGTGCAGTGGAAAAAGAATTAATACTGTTTATGACTCTCATGAGCTTGGAGGACTGCATCCATACATCTCTGCAATGACTCAAATAACTTATTAATAAAGTCATCTGGAATGACAAAGAAAGCGCTCTTGTAGGACTCCCAGAGTACATCAAGATTCTTTGCGTTCATCTTCAATGCCTCCTCCTTCATCTTAACCCAGACATGCTCAATAATGTTCATATCTAGTAAGTGGGCTGGCCAATACTGAAGCACCTTGACCTTCTATGCTTTCAGGAACTTTGATTTGGAGGCTGAAGTATCAGAAGGAGCTTGATACCTCAGATTGTTGATGTTGCCATCCACTCTGCAGATCTCTCGCACTCCCCCATACTGAATGTAACTTCAAATCATGCTTTTTCCTTCACCAAACATGACTGATTTCTGTGAGAATTCTGGGTCCATGCTGGTTCCAATAGGTCTTCCGCAGTATTTGTTACGATTGGGATGCAGTTCAACAGGTGATTCATCAGAAATATCAAACTTTCAAATGATCAACTAGAAGTCAAGTTATTATTTGTTGCTCCTACAACTAGGATCGACGACAAGACTTTTGTCAGGTAGTGTAGAAACACTTGACATGAAGTTGGAAACAACTATTCACCAGACTTGTGGAAGCTGCACTTTATTTGAAAAAAGAAAGAGTTCACGAATTGTTCTTACATCCTTTAAATACATAAACAAACAAACGACAAAAAAAAAAAAAAAAATGATGATCCGTGAGGACGACAGAAACGATTTCAGTAAAATTCCGATTTGATTGAATTGCTTTCATATTTCAAACCGTCCTCAGCCAACCCCTGGACAAACTGCCTACGTGATATATGTCTATATACATAAAAGCACCGATCAACAGTGCTCAACTGCCTCCTAGTCAGCCGTTCTTCTATTTTACACTACAAATTTACAGTGATATCGATAACCCTGTCGGCGGTCATTAGCCAGAGGAGCGTCCAGCTCCCCCTTCGGGACGTTCAGAGGAGCAGGGTGGCTAACTCGAGCACGAGTCTGAAACACGAGGGCAACTCTTAACATTCAGATCAGGGGCAGCCATATCTAACGGTCTGAGTGAAAATGATGGCATGCCATGCATATAATGCAGAACACATCCCTTTCCCCAAGTGCGAAACACTTCACAGTCACGGAGGAAGTGCTTTTCTACTCCAACAAACGTCTCATTGCAAAACCCCTAAGCACAGTATGGACTAAACAGTATAACAAACCATTCACTAGTGATTACCCTCCCTCCCAAAAGCCTCGGGCTGCAAACGTTTCATCTACGGGAAGTTGTTCTAGACATAAAACTTAGAGAATAGTTAGTGCTCTATCATTTAGCTTACAGGTGTAGTTTTCACATATCATCTATTTAAAAAGTCTAAACCTCATTATACAATCCAACAGCCATGGATCGTGTTGAATCGTTGTTGTTGTTATTATTGATACTTTCCCCACCCCCCAGTAAACTCTCGCTTTTTTTTTTTTTTTTTTTTTAGCCATTAATCATAAATAAATACAAAGGACACGCAAGAAAGGTCTACTGGTGAATACAAGTAAAGTCCGAACTAAAAGGTCAAATGTAAAACAAGGTTACTGTTACTATTTCATAACACGTACTATATCAGATGCCGAGTTAAACTCCGATTTAGGTCGACGTTCTCCTGAAGGTCGAAGGAAAAAAAACAAACAAACAAACAGAAACCAAACGATCTAGCAGGAAATCAAACTATAGCTTCTCCGAACACGTAAAGTCTCTCAATGCCCTTACCTAACTTAACGGATTACAAAATGAAGGAGGAATCCCTTTATGGGCTGAACAGCAGCATCACTTGACATCTTAAACGAATGACGAAATGATTGCGGTTTGCTCCCAGTCTCTCAACACACTTGCTTTACATCTTTGACGTGGAGTATGTTGTGGGATTGGTCCTCTGAAGAGCATCCCAGCACAGAGGACAGAGCTTAATGGTTTGACATCAGGGAGCAACTTCGTTTTTCCGTTACATAAACTGCATCTGGAGAAAGAAGCAGAGAAGAGTACGATTAGGTATAGGTGCTTTACGTGATACTGTGTTAACAAGAAATGATGTTCGCTTCCATACTGTGACGGATTGAGTGAAAGTCAAGCCACTTTGTGACTGATTCATTCAAATATAGCATTTAAAAATATATATAACTTATATGTATCTAAATATAATGTTTTTATAAATCATTACAGATGAAAGTGATGGAATGTTTCTGCATGACTGCTTTTTTAAAAATGTCATCATCATTTTTAGCATTATTATTATTATCATCATTATTTATTTATATATAATTTAACAATCTGTTGACAAATATAATGAATTTTCCATTACTTTTGTAGTTAGTATTATCATTACTTTTTTTTGTACATATCCAGTGGCGAAGATATGTATTGAACACGTCACCATTTTTCTCAGAAAACATATTTCTAAAAGTTCTGTTGACTTGAAAGTTGATAACAACCAAAGAAGTCCATATATGCAAAGAAAACAAAACTAATTAGTTAAAAAATTAAGTTATGTGAAATAAAATTAAATGACACAGGGAAAATGTATTAAACACATGAAGAAAAGGAAGGTGTAGAAAGGCAGTGAGAGCCCAGACAGTAACTGAAATCTCTTAGTAGTTCTTCAGCAACTCTCTTCTCTTCGTCATTGTAAATTAATATTTGCTGCTTCAGTCCAACGTCTACATTAGCAGGACGATGAAGATGAAACCAGGCTATACCAGGGTATGCCCAGCCAATCACCTGACTTGAATCCAATAGAAAATACAAATTAAAGCCCAGGTTTGATAGACGAGACCCACAGAACCGTCAAGATTTTTACACTGTTGAAATCTGTTAAAAACATCACACCAGAGCAATGCATGTGACTTCATCGTTCATAAGAGAGGTGTCTTTAATGCCTAGTTTAGACTGCATGATTTTAGCCCCAATTTTGACTCGCCAACAGGTTTTGAGAAATCGCCGACAAATGCCTAAAGTCACAGGCAAATCGGTGCTCGTGCACGCGAGTGACAATCACACAGTATGAACTATCAAAGACACGATCTGAGAGAATCGCAGATGAGTCGCCGATGCCCGGGAGATATTTGGCGTGCTGAATATCTGGAGCTGTCGGCGATTCAAATCATGCCGTGTGAAATGTGTTTTGACTGAAAATAACATCGGCGATCGCCTACAGCCAATGAGAGAGCAGCATTCACTAGTGTGGGTATCTGCAGGCCAGCGGGAGGTTGGGGGAGAAGTTAAAAGTACTCATTTTCAGTTTATCTGGACACAAGAAATGAAGGGAAAAGTAGTGTAAATTTGGCAGGAGCCCCCGTGTCTGTTTGAAGTGTCATGTGAGCAATATCACAACCCAACCCGGTCAAAAAATAAATAAGTTGAGGAGAAATTGCTAATTCCCTTCAAAGCCAGGTGAGCAAATATGAACATTTTCTACCCCATTAAAGGTTTCTTTCTCGTTATTTATTAACAAAAGATATACTACGTGTTTTTGGGTGTGAGACGTAGTTTGGACAAAGTTGTCTGCGATTCTTCCTATTTTGAAGTCATGCAGTGTGAAACCCCCTGTCGCCGATCTATCTTGCAGACAAAACACTAGCCCAGATAGTCATGCAGTGTGAACACATCTGTGACACGACTACTTTGAAAATCAGGCAGTCTAAACTCAGCATGAGCTGCCATCACCAAAAACATATATCTTTTATATAAAGTATTAAGTACGTTAATGGTTTTTGTTTTTTTTGTACCAAAATCTGGTTCAATTCCATGTCAACAGCTCCTTTAGAAATATTATTCCCAGGAAAAAACCTGACCTGTTCAATACTTATTTCCCCCACTGTAAATAAATTGCTAAATAATAAATAAATAAATAAGACATTTTTACGTTTAAAATACGTATGGTCATTAAAAAGTGTATTATTTTTATTTTAAAAAAATATTATTATTTATAAAATAATTTTAAACAGACTGTACAAAGAGAAAGTGAAAAAGCTCATTAAGTTTTTTAAGTATCTGCCGAATTAGAAAACAAATAAATTCCATATAGAACTTTTGATTTTCAGACCTCAATATCCCCTCAGTATTATTAAACATAACTTTTCATACTTAATAATAATTGAATTGCAGAAAAAAATGAAAACTCAAAACTCAATTCAATGTTTAAAAATTTTAGTATTCAAATAAAAATAAACAAACAGTTTAAAACTATTTCATCTGAATCTAATCTACACATTACTCCCCTTTGTTTACACATTCCACATTCCTTCCTATTCCCCCCAATAGGTTTTTTTTTTCAGTAAAACAAAAACATGTCACATCAACCACACACACACCAAGCAGTTGATCATGCAAGCTACAATCACAGTCTACATCTAGCAAGAGTCACGAGCTGGAACTGAGCACGAGTGCATGCAAGAGCACAGACACATGCGGTACCTAGACAAAAGACGAAGCTCTACAAGAAATCCTTGAGAGAGAGCTGTGCAAAGGGGTCTTGTCCAGGGGCTCTGAGAGGACTCTGACTGGAAGGGCTAGAGGCAGCGGAGGGCTAATGCAGAGAAAACAACAACACACAAACACACAGAGAGAAAGAGGAAAGTCTGGAGTAACAGGGAGAAACACACGTGGAGGAGAAGGAGAGAAATGATCTGTCTCATGGTCCATCATACATAACTCAATGGACCAGGACTGTGAAAAGTGTTAATCAGGGATGGGCGATAAGAATATGATGATAGATCGAAAACGCTTACTCATTGACTAATATAGCCTATATAGTGGAGGGAAACTGATCAGCTATATCAGAAAAGAGGGAATGAAAGTTAGCGAGTGAATTCAGATGGTGAAGTAAATAGTAAATACATTTTGTCACATGTCACATGTTTGTCAAATTACATGTTGAACATAACACCGACCACCATGTAATATTTACTTTTATTACATTTCTTTGGCTTGGTATGACTTTGGGCACTATCATACACCCGGCGCAATAAGATGCAAAATGTGAATGGCGTGATTTATTACTATTTTCAGACCAGCACAACCCTAATTTTCATGTTTTGTGCCACGTTGAAGAGATCTGCGCGGGACTGAATTTTTAATCCCGCTCCCGCCAGGTATAATCAGCCTTTGGTCACCTGCCCCGTTTTCTTCCCGAGCCCACCGTTCCCGCTAAATTTAGATCTGGTTTCTAAAACCTCACGCTAAAATTGGGTACTACGGAAAAAGAGCGATAACAGTTAAAACAGGTTGTGCAAGGATTATAGGCAAAATGTCAGTTTTGTTTGCGCCTTTGTGATGAGACTTAAGTGCCGCCTAAGTGACGTGCGGTGAGGTTTGTGGCTGGTGAGGCACTGACTCTTTCAAAGTCAGGTTCACAAACATATCCACTCAATATATTTGCCAACAACCGATTGTGTTTCATATATCATATCAGCATTATTTCTATACACATAGCGGGTACATATTGGGCCACGGAAGAATGTAAATGGTATAGCGATTAAATATGCCACACAAAAAACACCCAGCTGGATGCTACAGAGTCCAGACAGCCTAAAACAAGCAACACATAGCATCACGACGGATGCGCTCTCTCTCTCTCTCTCTCTCTCTCTGTCAGGAATGCTGTATTGTTACCGCCCACTCCAGTTCAGGATACACCAGAGTTACCGACCGCTACCGCATTTTATTCCGAAATGTGTTCTTGCTCCGCAAAAAATCTGGTGGGGTGCCGCTGTACAGCCGGAGGAATGCAGACCTCTACCACGCTGTTTAAATAGTCCATTTGTAAAGAAACTAATTTTTTAAATAATCCATTTGTGCCACTTTGTGGACGTGTGTGTGCGTGTGTGTGTGTGTGCTAGTCCAAAAAGGTGGTATGTTAAAGCACATTGTTGGCACATTGCTATTTTGAGGAACTGAAGTAGACTGCGCCATTCCGTTTATTCATGACAATTTGCATTTGTATAATATTATTATAAGCAGTATTATTTATTATATGCTTATTTATATTTGTCTTAATAAAAACGAGTTTAGATTTGTCCATCGGTTGGGTTTTGGAGACGTCTGCATCACCATATGGAGCATAAGAATAGGACGTGTGTTTGGATATAACTATTGCACACACTTCATTATTATTGTTCATTTACTTGTTTGACATTACAACTTAATTTAGAAATAGTTTTGAAACTGTCCTTTTGCTTAACTGACGAAATTAAGTATGTGGACTACGTACAATACCGTTTCCTTATTCAATGAAAGTAAAGGAGTAAAGAGTATTTGTTTGTCACAATTAATGTATAATCTGATAACAAAATCCTCCTTAAAAAGCTTGTCATTTTTGCTTACATTTTTTCAAAAATATATTTTACAATAAAAACAATACTTTTAACTACTTTAATTTGTTTATAAAAATGTAAATATAACATAGTATAGAAATGCAAAATATTATTGAAAGACATACAAGAAATATTAATAATAAACAAGAACCTCAACAAGTGTATGGAAATAGATTTCACCAGTTTTTCCAATGTGCTGAAGTAATCATGGCTGAATTTATGCATAAAATTTGCGCCTCCGATGTTCACATCAGGGATATTTCTAGCTTGGCACATTTGCCACCTAACAATGGCAGGTTTCCACACTGTAGGTTTTATTGATATTATTCCAAGAAGACATATGCTGGATTCACACCCAAAGCGGATTTATGTATTTGTGCCAGTAAATTACATACATAGTCGATACAAACAAGAAGGCGAATTATTGGCGTCAGTGACGTGAATTCCATGACACGTTTGTTGTGAATGTGGAATTTATCTCAATAACGTCTACCACACGTTCAGATAATTGAACTCAAGTCAAAAAAACATTTGAGGGGAAAAACATCCCATGAGTGATTATGCTGGGTTCACATCAAACACCATTCCCGTGACTACGATACATACAAAGTCAATGCAAAAGCACAAAAGGAGGTGGATTTCCACCAGCTGTCACAAATGAAGCAAAATACACGATGCATTTGCCACAAAAGCTCAGAATTTGCCTCAATCTCGACTTTCGTATGAGTTAAAAATTGTAACTTTTTTCAGTTTAAAAATTTGCCAGACGCGTCTGTTCAACATCCTGTTAAATCAAGATGGACGACCGCATTATTTTTCCTGTCTGTGGATGTGTATGCAAATAGAAAACCTATGCCCTCACCTGAGGCATTTGGACAGGCACTCTGCAGCTGAAATGGATCATTTATAGTTTTTTAGTATACAACTGAGAAACCCTGGCAGCTACCCAAGCTAGCAGGTCATCAAACTGGGCTTCAACAACAGGTCCAAAGCAGCGATTGTAGTTACATCCATGTCTAGACTTGTGTCACTTGCATGGATAAAACATTCATCTATAGAATGTGAAGCAATGCGAATGTTCGCTTCATGTTTGATGTGAACCAAAATACTTATGCTGAGATGTTAATGTATCGCCCATCCCTAGTGTTAATAGAAAGCTACATACATCACAAGAACAATGTAACATACATGGACAGTGGGGAAGATGCTAGGGAAATTACCTGTGCACTGGACACTGATCCGAATGGATTGGATGGCCTCATGACCGGCTGTGTGTACATCATTGTAGGCTGGGTCATCATGCTCATCGAGGGCAACTGTGGAGGCTACAAAGACCAAATGCATCAGGAGTCATTATGGTCACAATTTTAACCACCTCAATTCTGGCAGCTGTTTAACACTAACCATGCCATATCCCATCATTCCTGTAGGTGTTGTGGCTGGGAAAGCCATGATAGATGGTGGCTGTAAAACAGAGGAACACAAGAGTTTACAAGCAAGTTTACACGAGATTCATTTCAATATGCTTGCTCTGTTTCAAAACTGTAGAGTGGTGTGTTTTTCTCAGTTGTCTCTATAATGCACATGGGAAGTTTCAGTTCAAAATCCCACACAAATCATTTACTATACCATGCATTAAATGAAAGGAAGCAAAAACATGCTATTTTTGTGTTTGTCTCTTTAAATGCAAATGAGCAGCTGTTCCCCGCCCTCTAATTAGATTACAGCTTCACAGCTTGCATTATGAATATTCTGGCAACAACAAACGAAACTACTAAAACAATACATCTAGGCCCACTTGGCATGCCTTGAATGGCAATTACTGTAATTTGAGATACTGTCTGTGATGTTTATTTATCTGGAAAATAAAGCAGGGCTTGAAATTGCGACCGTTTTGGTCGCATATGCGCCTGAAATTGAATCTATGCGACCTCAAAATATATTTGGGAGCATTTGTGCGAGTGCATAAAATTGTTGCGTGCGACCGGTTCTCACTGCAAAATGTTCACCGCATGCGCGGATTTAGGACAGATTCACACAGAACGCATCTTTGCACTTGAAAGGCAGCGCTCAGGAACTGTTTAAAACTGTTGTCATGTCAACTTGCTGCAGTAAACAAAGCTTGCAATGCTTGCCCCGCCTTCATGCTCTTTTTATTCCACTGCGCTAGAACTGATCGCGAATGGATTGGTTAAAATCAACTGTCAATCACTCAGTCAACGCCTTCTGCCTTTAGATGACAGGAGAGCTACAACCGCGAAAATGTAAAGCGCTGAAGATGAGAATGACAACAACACGATCAGATTTTTTTTTACACCTAAAGCAACAAATAATGGCACATCTAATTACTGATAATGTGGTGAATGTTGATCCACAATCTACATTTATCGAAGAGTGGATAAAAGACTTCCATTGGCTTCAAGTCCGCTATGAAAATAACTAAAGCAGTGTTTCTCAACTGGTGGGTCGCGACCCAAAAGTGGGTCGCAAAAACATTTTCAGTGGGTCGCGGAGTGTGTGGTCAAAAAAAACAACAAAAGTTACATTTTTAACTTGTTTTGCGTATACCGGACTTTTATTTTGAAATGCGCGCACGACAACCGTTCCCTTTGGAATCAACGTGGAAAGCGTCACGTTGCCGAGCAACACAGAGAGTCAGCTCGTGGAGCTGTCATGTGATAAGACGCTGAAAAAGAAATTCAGTGAAGTAAGCCTCTCCCAGTTTTCGCGATCTGAGAGTGCGTTCAAACCCATCCCATTCAGAACTACGTATCTGTGTGAAAGTGGCTTATCTTCCTTGGTGCAGCTTGAGTCAAAGCAAATGAACAGGTTGTACATAGAGCACGATCTTCGGGTAGCACTGTCTACCATCACTCCTGACTTTGAAACTCTTATCACATCAGTAAAGCACATCCTCAGTTATCTCATTATCTTCCCAAATTACTGTTAAGTGAAACAGATGTTTATAATTGCTGTCATATTAGATGTAAAAAATGGTTATGGATGTTTTAATCATTTTACAATTTGCTGGTTTGTTCTGTTCAACAGGATCAGTGTTCGTGTTTTATTAACAGTTCAGTTTATGGTAACAACCTTTCCTTACCCTAACCACTGTTTACAGTGTTTGTCGTTTTTACTTTGTAATATTTCTATAATTTGATACATTTTGTTAAATGTCAGCAATAAAATATTGTTTATTTGTTAGTCTTGCTGATTTTATGATTTTTCTGTCACTACTTGTGTATGTTAACAAATAAATACAAATTAATTATAATTCCTAAAATTATATTACAGTTCCTAAAAATTTGGGTCGCGGCTTGATGACCATGTTAAAATGTGGGTCCCGTGGCCAAACCAGTTGAGAACCACTGAACTAAAGCATTCACTGTAAAGTCTGTGGGACGTAATTTTCAGGTAACTGTCTGCCACATCTACGCATTTTAAGCACGAGATGTTCTGTTTAATCCTTCATTTAATCGCTAGATGCTGTCAGTCGTGCAGCAAGAAGTAAAAGTTAACACCACGTACACCATCGCAAAAGGGCTTGCATGGACTAAGATTAAACTAATATTGCAGCTCATGAACAGACCGGTATTGCTATTAAAAGGACGTTGTTACGGATTGGTCAGGCTCTCACGTCCCGCAATCACAAAGATCAC
>CAIGQQ010004325.1:1249773-1263897 GCA_903798035.1 Danio albolineatus
CCACTTAACGTGCACTTACCTCTGTCTCCTGTCCGCTTCATAACAGACGTATACAAATAATAAGGTTTATATCAAAAGCAACTGTGCAATATCAGACATCAAAGTAGTGCGTGCAGGGCCGGTGAGCGGTCTGTCCATGAATCTTTTGGTCACTCAATTATGTGATAAAAATGTATTTTCTTGTGATAACAGGATTTCGTTGAGATATATTTTCCTCACGCAAGCATTTTTTTTTTTTGCTTGTTTGTTTTGATTAGTTTTGATTTCAAATGCAATAAATCTGTTTATATAAAACTTAGCAACAGTGCTCATAATTGGTGGGTGCGAATAAATTTTGACTGGTGCGCCTAAATTTTTTAAGTTACTGTAGGTGCACCAGTGCTACCAAGCAAAAAGGTTAATTTCGAGCCCTGTAAACTCTAAGACTGAAGCATTTATTTATTATTTGCTAGCTGCAGCACAACCTGTAGCACAATGACATATTAAATCAGGCCCAAAACATAGTGGTTGTGCATGCGCAAGCGGCTGTTGCTAGAAATTATAATTAGTTATATAAATTATTAAATTACCCTCTACATTGTATGTTATTAACATCGACGCCTACCCCAACCCTCACAGTTATTAACATTTACACCTATCCTGACTCGACTTGACTCCACTGTTCACGACGTATTGGACCTGATCCAGTACGTCATCGTGCTACAGACTGCAGCGAGGACATCTTTACAGAAAATAGTGTTTACTTATATACAGAATAACTCTTGTTTTCTGGAGTGGAAGTTTGTGTTTTGTAACTCTGCAGATTTTTGATGCTGAAACAATGGCTCCAACTACGCACTTAAAAGCACAGTATTAAAATCAAAATGAAAGCCCTTTAGGATATGTAGTTTAAGCCAAATCCCAGAATGCACTTGTGTGCTCAGTTAACAATTGACAGGCAATGAAATGTTCATTACCAAAATAGAATCCTGAGCCAGTTTGCATATTTTGTTGTCTTCCATATAGAGTTGTTAGACTTTCTGTGTGGCCATTGATTTGCGAAAAAAAATTCTTGCAGAATTTTGATTTAATCCAGTCTGCGGATTTTTATTTAGAGCTGTTGTGTCCTCTAACAATAATCTGCATTACTGTCATCGGAATGGAAATCTAGTATTCTGTAACCAAAGTCAGCAGGTCAGTGTAACGCTGGGTTTAGTGTTGTTCAATCGGTTTAGACTTTCAAAGGCATGCAACGCTTTCTATCCTTCAGAGGCCTAAAAATGTAGCATTCTAAGTAAGTAGTAGCCCGCAGTTCACTAGATTTTGGAACAGAGCAATTTTATCAAAAACGAAGAACCGTTTGTACCATAGACACTGGGTTCCATGTAGTAGATGGAGCAGTCTTGGGTTGCCAGTTCATTCCACCAGTTAATTTCTTCTCTCCTGGTTGGCTCCAGTGGATATCACTGTGAAAATAAATCATTCATATTAACACAAACCAGCAAAAAAACGGTCAGAAATAATATAGCGAGCAAAAGAAAGAGCAGCATTCTTACTTTTTTGTGGTACCGTTTCCAATACCCAAATCTGTAAGTTAGATAAACAGTATGAATTTTACAAAGATGGCTTTAACATGCTTGATTTACACTCAAAAAAAAATTTCTGTTAAAATAATTAAGACACAATTCTTAAGATTGTTCTTTTGTGGGGGGAGGGGACTTAATTGTATTATGTTCAATCCACTGAAATTTGCAAAAATGATTAACTTAATCAATTTGTGTTGGGGCAACATGAAGCAAATGTGTGGAACCCAGCAGATTTACAGTGTAGATTCAAATTTTGAAAGAGGCCATTCATACAAAAACATTTTTGCTTTCCACTTTGCTGCTTTTCAATTGTCTTTCTTTGTGCTGTGTTTGTTTCTAAACATGTGCTAGTCTGAACTGTTTATAAATCTGTTTTTTTAAGCATCTAAAACTGCTCATGTTAAAAGTTAGACCTCGTAATTGCTTTTGAGTTTTTAGTTTCCGCTGGGCAGCATCTCAAGTTATGCAAATATGCTTTCTATGAGAATAGCCACTGACAATATATTATATCTTGATTTTTGCATCAGATATGCAAACCTCTGAATAATTGATACTTACTTCCAACGAGGTTGGCCAAGGAAGAATCCAGGTCGTCTGACACCAGTTTCTCTGGGAGCTGAATGGAGGACTGACTTGAACCGGCCACAGTGGGTTTCAAAATCCCTGCTGTGATTTTCAGAAATGAGACAGACGAGTATATTTATAAAGCTTATTTGATACATAATCATTTAGTGCTTTACATAATAAAGCCAAAAAACAAATTGACTAAAAGTAAAGATTGAAGTAATTGAATATTGTCAGATTAGAATCTTCTGAATACATTGTGAGAATAAACACAAGATCGTCTACTTTTTATTTTTTTTTTGGTTTGATTTGGAGTTAAACAGCTTACCGTCTGTATCCAGGCTATTGGAGGAGGCAGCTTTAGTACCGAAAACAGACTCAAAGTCAACACGCAGCTCCCCTGAGCTCTGTGGAGGAGGGATTTGTGGAGCTCCATATCCTTCAAAAGGCACAAAAAGTCATTTAAACCCTGTTACAACACCCACAATATAGATAGTCGTATTTAAAGGATGCCAAATGTAAAACAATGCCCAAAATCAACAGTAGTAAGTTCAATTGCAGCCAAAAGTCCATAGTCACATGGTAGAGAGTTAGTGTTGGGAAAACCACAGACATGCACAAAACATCCTCAAAAACAACAAGAACCACTGTAGTCCCATGTAAACAGTGTTAAAGGCATCATCAGTCACCAAAAATGTTAACTTGTGCCATCATTTATTCACTCTCATGTCATTATACTGTAAAGCTTCATTGTAGAAAATCAATTTGCGCCACATTGTACAGGTACAATAAATACAATTAATAAATATTGTGGGTTTTACACTCCAAAACATGAAATAAAAGAATCACGAGGATAGGCATGGGCCGTTATAAGATTCTAACGGTATAATAACCTTGGATAAAAATATCAGTTTCACGGTATTGTGATTACTGCTCTAAAATATATTCTTTTTAAATGTTTGGGTAAAAAAACGTTTTCCACTTTGAACACATTGACTGCTTCCAAAATCACACACTTCCATACTATATAGCACACTAAAAACAGTATGCCAGCCGAGTAGTAAGTCAGAATTCATGGAATTTGAAAAACAGAATGCGAGAAGTACCCGGATTACTTACAACTTCCGGCGAGATTCTGAAGTGCGCATCCAATGGACGCTGCGCTATCCCATCATGCACCCCGAAAGAATTCATGAATGGGAATGAAGCGGGTATGTCACGTGATGATGACAAAATGGCATCCGTATTACATCCCAGCTCATTCATACTACTCGCATTCATACTGTATAGAACATACATTTCTATCAGTCAAGTAGTAAATTCAAATGCAGTACCTGCTGAGGTGATTTCGGACACAGCCAATATATTTTATTTTGAAAAACATTTTAAAAGATATAAAGATATTTGAAGCAGTAAACATGTCAGGCTAAATAATTCAAATGAATCGTTGACTTCTGCTGTCTACATTAGTTTCAAAAACACAGATGTCTTTACTATTTAAAACAGGACCTTTGGATATCTTTTCTGCTGCACATAATGTTGTCCTAAAAAAGTTTGTAAAAAAAAAAACTTACACATACCTTAGGAACGGTATAACAGAAAATACTGGCGGTTTTAAAACCTTGACTTTTCCAAACCACGGTATACCTTGAAAACGGTTATCGTCCCATGCCTACGTGAGGATCAGCAAATGATGAGAGAATTCTCATTTTTTGGGTGATGTATGCCTTACACCATGTCCTAACAACCTAATCAGGTTCTAATCTCTGCGGATAAAAGGTATCTTTTTCTTGTTAAAACACGTTTTTGTCCTAACCAGCATTGGGGAAAGTTACATCTGAAAGTAATGCGATACTATGTTACTTTTTTATAGTAAGTCATGCATTATTTTTAAGTTACTTTTGCATTACTTTTTCTTACTAGGCTGAGGCTTGATCTTTTTCAGAACTTGCAGAGGGTTAAGAGCGCTGCAATTAACAATGAACTGTATAACCTACTCCTTCATTTACCTTTTTTCTATGATGCATTTAAAAAAATGAGAATACTTCCATTGCAGAAATAAAAAAAAACAATTAAAGAGCCTCTATTATGGGTTTTTGAAAATGAGCTTGCATGCAGTGTGTAACACAGCTCTAAGTAAAGTGAAATGTCCAGCTAAGGCTTAAATCTGAAAGTGCACAGTGTTTAAAACTATTGATTCATCTAAAAAGAGTCGACTCATAGTTCTTCAGACGAATCGCCGTGCTGACGAGTCTTTAGCCGTTTCAGCATGACGTGAACACGAAACATAAGCCCCACCCATTTGTGCGCGTACAGACCGGGGAAGATTCTAAACACCCAACCCCGCCCACAAAAGACAGCAACAAGCAAAAGTTGTCAGATTTTGCGGTTTTGAATTTGATTGTGCAGGTAAAAACCTTTTGGAGAGGGTTTGGACTGGAATCAGTCAGCTACATCTGGCAACACAGAGTAGAGCACTGTGCTCAGCTGGATATTATTGGAAGTGTGCAGATAAACCAAAGATGAGACTGTGAAGAGTCAGTGGTTGAGGTTTATTTTTGCAAAAATGCCTCAGCATTATAGCCCAGCCAGTGCTTCTGTAATCTACACGCTTACAACAGAGGATTCGTCGACCGTTTGTTAAAGGAAGGATCAGAAAAGACTATTGATATATGCAGGGGCGGACTAGCCATAGGGAGCACCAGGACATTTCCCGGAGGCCTGACGGTGAAACTGGCCTGCTATCGAACAAGTGTGAGTAAGTGTAATTAAAACGGTCGACTCATTGTTTTCTCTAGCTTGTAACTTTTAACCGCTTGTAGTGTATCTGGTTAACTTGTATTCTAATATCGCGTCTAAAAGCATGTTGTAAACGCGACGCGTGCCGCTTTGTTTACGGATTAAAATGCGTTTGTTAACTCGTGTTCCTCTGCTGTTTGTCGTTGCTTTGGCTACATCAGCTCTCCTACACACGTGCGGTGGTCCTGTTTCATAATGGTTCAGCTTTTGCCGCTGTGTGCACTAATACTGCATGTGTGTCTCTGTTTTTACTTATGATTAAGAATAGAGTAATATGCTGGGAGACCGGGGGGTTAGTTTCGGGGGAAATACAGGCGACTCCTGATAAAAACGAGTGTTGGCAGATATGCTCACGCACACATTATGACTACTTCAATATTGATAAGCCGTGGTGAGCATTCTCTCGCGCTGAATGATGTCGACCAATCGCAACAAACTGGGTCATCGGTCCAATCAGTGCAGTTTAGCATCGCGCTAAGGAGGGGTTTTGGAATAAATGAATCGCTGAACGATTATTATAGGAGTCGCTGGGATAACTAGGAAAAAATAAATGCAAATTATAAGACAATGAAACTGTTTTTTGACCATGCATGCATTTTAGCCTGCTGTTGGAGACCCCCAAAACCAAAATATGACCCTTTTTAATGTATAATAGGGGCTCTTTAAATCAAGATTTGTACGTCGGCTTATATATTGGTTATAGGTTTCCAAATAGAAAGCGTTTTCAGTTATTGTTATCGACCCAGATTTTTATACAATGCTTCCCTATGTAAAAAACACCCTTAAAGGCAGAGTTCACCAAAGTACATCAAAATGACAATTTACTCACTAGTTACTCACACTTTTGTGGTTTAAAAGCTTTCAAAGTATCTTTTCTTGAACAAAAAAAAAAAAGATATTTTGATGAAAGCTGAAACCATTGACTTCCATAGTAGGACAAACAAATACTATGAAAATCAGTGGTTACAGGTTTCCAACTCTCTTCAAAATATCTTCTTTAGCGTTCAACAGAAGAAAGTCAAGTTTTAAATAAGGGAATGATGACTAAATGATGACAGAATTTTCATTTCTGTGTGAACTGTGCCTATAAAGGATCTGTAATGGCAATAGCTCAGACATTATTACAGAGGGTGACAAAGAAATAAAGGGAAACAAAAATATATATCACACGGCAACCTCCAGCCACAGGCAGGCTCCTACCTCTGAATAGGCCTGCTACAGTGGAGGGCTCAGACTGGAAGGGAGAGGGGTTTGGGAGATGCTGGACCATAGACGGTTGACCAAACGAGTCTGACAGGCAGGCAGGAGAAGGAGAAACAACACGGCAAGCATTACAGACATAAAGACATCTGAGAGTCACACTGGATTAGTAAAGAGCGTATTTAAACAGCATTATTAAGACACAGCCATGTGCAGAAGGCAAACAGCATCCAGCAGGCATGATCACAGGTTTAGCCCCTGTGCACTGCTTCAGGGCTCCTATGTTTCCCAGACAGAGGGGAAACATAGGTGGGATGCTTTGCCATCATGGTACCTGAGATTAAGTGCTCTATCCGCACAGTTCGTTTGTAATTGGTTGATACAGATGAACTTGAATCAATAAAGGGATTGTACTGATCTATGGTGGAAAAGGAAAAACAATCATTCACTTATAGCTCTATAGTTGATCATCTACTAAAGCTTTACAAAGCAAAGGGGTGAATGAAATGATTATCTGAAAAACTTTGATCGTAAATTGCAGGACAATATTAAACATATGATCAGGGCTGTCAAGGGGATTTTAAGCTTTTCTTTTTTTGTTTGCTCCACTCATGGGTGGTATTTTACATCTTTACCTTTGACAAATATTAAATTGAACTATATAAAGACTTTGAAATATTAATTTCATATTTCAACAATAATGTTTTACTTTTGACAGCACAAATTTTCTATATAAACTACCATTCATCTTTAGGTTCATTTGATTAGAAATAAATTGTTACTTTTAATCAGCAAGGATACTTTAGTCAAAAATGTTGATAAAAATATTAGTACATTTTTGTTTTCTTATTGAAATATTTCCCAAAATGATGTTTAACAGAGCAAGGAAATTTTCACAGTATGTCTGATAATATTTTTCTTTATATTTAATATTTTTCAAGTCTTATTTGTTTTATTTCTGCAAGAATAAAAACAGTTTAAATTTTTTTAAATCATTTTAAGGTTTTAAAAAATAAGGTAAAGTCAAAATGATTAGCCCCTTTAAGCTATTTTTTTCGATAGTCTACAGAACAAACCATCATTATACAATAACCTGCCTAATTACTCTAACCTGTCTAGTTAACCTAATTAACATAGTTAAGCCTTTAAATGTCACTTTATGCTGTATAGAAGTGTCTTGAAAAATATCTAGTAAAATATTATGTACTGTCATCATAGCAAAGATAAAATAAATCAGTGATTAGAAATAAGTTAAAAAAACTATTATGTTTAGAAATGTGTTGAAAATATCTTCTCTCCGTTAAACAGAAATTGGGGAGAAAAATAAACAGGGAGGCTAATAATTCAGGGGGGCTAATAATTCAGGGGGTCTAATAATTCTGACTTCAACTGTATATAAGAATTGGACATTTCTTGTGATTATTTGTCCTAATCAAATCAAATAAAAAATATAAGAATGATTTCTGAAGTGACACATAAAACCTAAAGCTCAATGCTTCTGAAAATTAAGCTTTGCCATCGCATGAATAAATTACATTTAAAACAAATAAAATATAATTATACTTTTTATAACAGTAAAAAATAAAAAAACATTAAAAAAATTATTAATAATTAGGCAAAAAACAGCTAATTTTCAAACATTCAGACTTTTAAGAAAATAACAGAACCTCAGATTTTGAATGATAGTATATAGAACATACTCATTCTTCTAACTCTGAATTTCTAGTAGGGCTGCACGATATTGGAAAATCTGATATTGCAATATTTAATTTTTCTAAAATATGTATTGTGATATGAATACAGTTTCACATGATGGTTTGAATAGCTCTATTTGACCGTTTTCTGTGGAGTCTAACAGTATTCGGGTATAGAAATTGAATAATCACACTGCAAAAAAAATTCTTAATTTGCTTTGTCTCATTTCTAGTCTAAATATCTAAAATTATTAGATCAAGTTAAAAAACCTTCAGAAGAAAAGTTTTTACTTAAAATAAGCAAAAATATGTGCCAATGGGCTAAGTAAAATAATCTTGTTTTGCTTTGAAATATAGATATTTGGACTAGAACCCAGACAAAAATATTTTGTACAAAAAAAAAATAGTTTTTTCATAAATCATATAAATCATTATTCTGTATAAATAATAAACACAATTTTAATATAAATACAATATTTGTTACATCTTGAAACATCATATTTTTGTGCCCAAATGTTTTAAACTTGTAATGCGCATTCACAGGCCTTAAAACACATGCAAATTATCATTTTTAACTCTGTTATGGTTAAACTTAGCAGTGACTCTACAAATCACATGTGTTCTGTAGCTCCTGGTCAACTGTAATTCCGACTCAACATTGCATAACTTGCAATGTGACTATTGCAGTATATTGTGCAGCCCCAGTTTCTAGATTTGGAATGATCTATTCAATTCAAAAGTGATCTATGATTTGTTTTTATTTGTTTTATCTTAATGTGCACACTTGTTACCATGCATCTAATCATTTGTTTTACTCTGGCACTACCTACAACCGCTTTAATTGTAGCTTCACGTCACAGTAAAACCTATAATTAATGAAACGGCCCCATCTGAACAAAGCCAAAACAAAGCTCAGCGTGTACAAACATTATTTTGCGCTTTATCTATAGCTCAGCCAGCAAACCTCAATTTAGTCTCCAATTACAGACTGCATTCTTACTCGCTTCAGCTGGAAGAACGACGTGACCGAACTTAATCAGAGGATTCCTGATTTAACACAACAGGATTTACTGAGCATGCGAAACAACGAGGGACTTTCACCGAGCAAATGAGGAAAAACTCCAAACTAATAAAACACTTTGGATGGGTGGTGATGGAAGAAAGAGACTAAAGCGTGTTTACCACCGAAAATCTCATGACCTGACGTCCTAGAGGAGAAACTAACACCGTCTGATGACATAACGGGTAGATGAGCACCGTCAACAACAAGTTTGCTTAGGAAAGGGTTTAGATTTGGAATGGAGTCATCTACAGCTTCAGAAGAAGAGAAAGGATCTGAGCAGGCAAAAGGAGAAAGAGAAAGAGTGGAACAGGAGGACGTTAGAACGAGACTCAAGTTAACAACGAGAAGACTACAGCATGCTTGATTGTCCGAAACGTGCAGGAGAGCATTTACCTCCCCATGCCGTGGCCACAGACGCTCCCGGCTGCATGCTGGACTGGAAGTTAGTCTGCAAGTCAAAAAAGTCACTCTCCATCTTCAGAGCACTAAAGGGGCAGAAAATGTAAAATAACAATAGTAATTGCATGATCGTTAAACAGTTCGTTTGAAAGGTAACTTTACAAAGTAAGTTCATTCAGAATGACTTTTTATGCGCTCAATTATAGGTCATATTCATACATATACACAACCTGACAAAAGTCTTGTCACCTATCCAAGTTTTTGGAACAACAAATAATAACTTGACTTCTAGTTGATCACTTAGTATCAAAAGTGGCTTACATGAAAGGCAAAGACCTCTAGATTATGCATATTTTAGCAAAATAAAATATGATCTTGCACTGATTATTAAATATTTAATTAGGACAGTAAGGTCTGACTTTGCTTAGACAAAAGTCTTTTCACTTAACAGAAATAATGTATGATATTAGGCCTGTCACAATATTCAATATATCGACTTATCGCACAATACATAGACATGACGTCAATAATTTTTGGAGACCCAATTTATATCGCCCATACGTAAAAACCAATTCTTGCTGATTGCACAACCTCTCTATCTCTATTGGAGGTGTCAGTGTCAGTATGATTAAATAAACACTGTAGTATTTACCATAAATAACTAAAGTATATCTTGATGTGGGTGCCTGACAACGGAAAATAGATCTGGGAGCAGATATCGCAGACTCTACTTTTTATTTCACTTTTTACATTTATTAATATTTGTTTTGGATATGTGTTTTCACATTCTGACTCCAATGCCTGATTATTAAATTATTAAAATGACTAAATTAAATTAAATATTCTTAAGAACAAAATATGATGTGTTTTTTTTTTTTTGAAGAGTGTACTTGATGCTATTATATTGCCATTCTATAGAGTGGACTAAAATAGTCTTAAAATGACAATAATATCGTTTATCGCAATATATTTTGGTGCAATATATCGTACAACAAAAAATAGCTCTCGTGACAGGCCTATACGATATAGAATATAAAGTCATAATGTGCTGGAAAATAATAATATTGTGTATGACTCCCATGAGCTTGGACGACTGCATCCATACATCTCTGCAATGACTCCTGGAATCAAGTTTCAGTAGGTCTTCTGCAGTATTTGTGATGATTGGGATGCAGTTCAACAGATGATTTATCGGAAAAATCTACCTTCTGACACTTTTCCAAACTAGAAATCAAGTTATTATTTGTTGCTCCTACAAATGGGATCGAGGACAAGACTTTTGTCAGGTAGTGTAAGCACTGAATTGTGAGATTGAAAGACGGAAAACAAAACTGGCAATTGCTGGAACATGAATAAAAGTTATTAAACTTTTTTAAACTAAAGTTATTTAAAGTTAAAAAAACTTTTTTTGAAACTCTCAGAAGACAACCAAAGAAATCCATATTTTCAAATAAAACTATTAATTCATTAGTTAACTAATTAATTTAGGTGAAATAAAATTAAATGATTCAGGAAAAATCTTTTGAACACATGAAGAAAGGAGATGTAGAAAGAAAGTGAAAGTCTCTCAGTAGTTCTTCAGCAACCCTCTGCCCTTTGTCATTGTAACTTAATATTCGCTGCTTCAGTGCAACATCTACATTACCAGGATGATGAAGATGAAACCAGGGTGGATATTTCATCAAGACAATGATTCAAAACACAACCAAGGAAATTCTCAAATGCTTACAGAGAATGAAGATAAAGCTGTAGAATGGCCCAGCCAATCACCTGACTTGAATCCAATAGAAAATACAAAATAAAGCTCGGATTTGATAGACGAGACCCACAGAACCACAGACTGTGAAAAACTCACACCATAGCAATGCATGTGACTTCATTCCCCATATGAGAGGTGCCTTTAAGCTGCCGTCACCAAAAAAGCCTTTTTTATAAATACACTTCAGTAATTCAGTACATTATCCTCGTGTCATTCTATTGTTATTACACAACGTTTTTTTTTCATTTTTTTTTTATGTTTGTATTGTTTGAGTTTTTACCAAAATCTAGTTCAATTCAATGTCAACAGCTCCTTTAAAATATTTTTCCCTGAAAAAAAACATGACATGTTCAATACGTTTTCCCCCACTGTAAAATGCATGTACGCCAACTGTATAGTGAGTTAACTCATGTTTTATTTTTAAATATATATTCATTTTGCAGCCATCCAAGACACATCTGGATAGCTGATTAGTTAAACTGACCCGTTAGAGCAGCTGGGAGTGGAGAACAGGTCAATGGCAGGAGCGGTGCTGATGCAGGGAGCTGTGGTGGAGACTGGAGAAGTGTCAGTGGTAGCAAACGAAGGCCTCTTGGAGAGCTCCTTCAGCCTTTGCTCCTGCTCAAAAACAGCACAAGAAGCCAACAAACCTTTCAGACAGGAAGGAGCCAAGTACAATAACCAACAGACACTTTTCATTCATTAGCGGGGTGTTTAGCGGTGGATAAATCTAATCTTTGCAAACTTCTTGGCAGTCTGGGAACTTTTGCTATCATTGGTCCTGCTGTTTTCTTGATGGATCCATAAAAAACCTGTGTCATCAGGTGGAAGTGGGGTCTGAAACATTTTGAGCTTTTCCATTTTCAGTCTAGAGTTAATCAATAACATTCAAACAGCCACAGCAGACCGGCTGATCTCCACCTACTGACCTCCTTTACTGTATAAACATTACAGGATGTGTTGTTAAAGCATGTTAGCGAGACAGAACTTTAGTTTTGTCGTCTGAAATTCTAAGTTTGGTTTAAAAGCTAAATTGCTCAGTGTAATTTCTTTGTCTATCAAAACAAAAAACAGCCAAATGACTGTGTTTGAGTACGGTAATGTTTCATAGTAACATTTTAGATGCTAATATACAGTGCTCAGCATATACAGTATTAGTACACCCCTCACAAATTTCTTTTGAATTCATATTTTTAATATGAAGCTACACAATATTATATTTGTGTATATACATTAGATTAGTCAGAAGTCAGATCTGGAGTTTATCTAACAAAAAAAACTTACAATAACAGTCCAAAACTACTACACCCAAATTTATATGCTATTGAAAAATATTAAATACAAATTTAAACAAGGAGGGAAAATTAAGAGAAACAAAAATAAATAAATAAATAAAAAATTTGTTGAAATTTTGTAGGTTGTAATTTTTTATTTTTGCAATATTTTGCTTTAATTTAATTGTATTATCTTTCAATTTCTAAATATGTTTGGTGACTAAAATATTATTTTTATAAATATATCTGTTTAATAAATAGTTGACCAGGAGCTAAAGAATTATATATAATATATATATATATATATATATGGCGCCACGGTGGCGTAGTGAGTAGCACGTTCGCCTCACAGCAAGAAGGTCGCTGGTTCGATCCCACGGCTGGGCCAGTTGGCATTTCTGTGTGGAGTTTGCATGTTCTCCCCGTGGTTGCGTGGGTTTCCTCCGGGTGCTCCGGTTTCCCCCACAAGTCCAAAGACATGTGGTACAGGTGAATTGGGTAAGCTAAATTGTCCATAGTGTATGTGTGGGAATGAGTATGTATGGATGTGTTTCCCAGAGATGGGTTGTGGCTGGAAGGGCATCCGCAGCGTAAAACAAATGCTGGATAAGTTGGCGGTTCATTCCGCTGTGGCGACCCCGGATTAATAGGGGACTAAGCCAACAAGAAAATGAATGAATGAATATATATATATATATATATATATATATATATATATATATATTAGGGCTGTCAAAATTAGCGCGTTAACGCACGCCGATTATTTAGAAATATTTAACGCGTTAAAATAAATTTACGCATTTAACACAATGGCAGTTTTTTTTTTATTTCCTGTTGTGGCCGACGTGTGTGTTTAGGGCCTAGGCGGCCGACAAGGGCGGCAGAATAGTGAGCGAACCCCCCGGTCCTCACTTTAATCCGCGACACCTACCCCCTCCCTCCCGGTCCTCACGTTCATCCGCGAACCGGTCACTTTCTTTTTCACTTTCGGGTTGAGAGCGGTGTGATCACCGTTCGCCTAGAGCACCAGTTCAGTTTGCTCTGGCCCTGCGTGTGTTTAATGAGCAAAGGAATATGGATAAAGGATAATATGGATAATATGGATCATGTAAATGTACTCAGTGAAAGTGCCAGATGATGTCGCAAGCTGTCAAAGACAGCCCATTCCTCTCTAAGTTGATTCCAAACACCCTCAAATGTTTCATTAAGTTTGACGTGTTTCCCCCTACACGCAACTTTTGTAAAGCATCTAATTTGCGTTGCTGTATCAGAATCCTTGCTTGAGAAATACAGCCATACTTTAAGAACAGTAGTCGTGCGTGGTGATGATTTGAAGGGAGTGCGCTGTACTGCGTGCGTGCTCTCTCACTCTGACTGTGTGTGTGTTTGTGTGTGTGTGTGTGTGTGCATGTGTGTGTGTTGTCACCCGATAATGTCAACAAACTGGACTGTCTTAGCAACTGGCTAAACGTTAAGGAGGACTAAGCAAAATTGTTTCTACTTTATAATTAATGTTCTCAACTCTCAAAACAACTTTGCAATGAATACAATTGTTTGTATTCAATACTTTATTAGTATTTTTTTCTTCCAATTTCCATATTTGCAATGCCTGTATTTTGGATTTTTTTTTGTAGTTCACTTAGAATCCAACATGAAATCATTTTTGTTTGTTATTGGCATTGATTGTTTTAAAATTCAAATGGCACTTACATGGCTGTGTTTTTATTTCTGTAATAAATACGGCTTTTTGTGATTAATCATGATTAATCACAAACAAAAGTGTGATTAATTAGTTAAGTTTTTTAAT
>CAIGQQ010004325.1:1263997-1289367 GCA_903798035.1 Danio albolineatus
ATATATATATGTGTGTGTGTGTGTGTGTGTGTGTGTGCGTGTGTGTGAATTTATATACATCTTGTGAAACTGTATTCATATTGCAAGAAAATAAAATATCGCAATATCAGATACTTCCATTGTCGTGCAGCCCTAATTCCACCAATATATATTATTTAATTACAATAATGGAATGGACAACTATATATTATAATGAACTTGTATAACAGAACAAGTATTTGTATTTCAATAAGTCAATCTAATAAAAATAATAAATTATATAAAAAAGTATTATTTTTATATAAATTATTAAGTACTACAATAGTTACAACTGAAAACTATTTTATTTCATAGTACACTTAGAACTTCATAATGCTATTTTAAAATGGTGTAAACAGTTTTACTACAGTATACAAACTATTTAGGCAGAATCATTTTCAAAGTAAAGGATGTTTAAAAAAGTAAATCAACTAGTAGCCGACATTTAGAATAAATGCTCACACAAGCTAGCATTATGAAAATATTAATAATAATGCAAATGCATGTTGAGTGTAGTAAAAATACGCCCACATATAACTAGCTTGTACTATCCCTTTAAAAGAACACAATCAATCAAATAATGAGAGGAAATGTCCAAAAAAAATACTAGAGATCCTTCCCTCTCTGGAGTGAAATTATTTTTAATGTGTCCTGTTACCTTTAGGGCTTTCAATCTGGCCTGCTCCTCCTCCAGTGCTGCCTGCTTTTCTCTTTCATCCACTTTGGTGAACGACATGCCAGTGTTGGCCAGAGATGACACAGCATTGGAGAGTGTGCTCGCCCTACAAAAAAAAGTCAGGGAGAGAGATATATCGGGCTTCTGTGAGTATGAAGCAGAAAATTACACATCATAAATACGCTGAACTTGAGCGTTAAGCACTAATCTATCATGCCCTTTCGAAAAACTGCTTCCGCTAAAAGTCAATGTTGTGAGCGAGACGCATGAATGGCCCACCTGCTGGCGGCGGTGGAGTCCTTCACCTTCTTCCCTTCTAATGAAGCCAAGTGTTGCTCCAGGGCGTCCAAAAGACTGCTGGGGGCCTGAGAGCAACCGCAAACATTTACTCAACACTGACTGCTTTAGACCTCCAATCCAAAAACAGTAAGTAGCTCAACTTATATTTGAAATAAGAGTTAAAACGGTGCGGAGGAGTGCAGAAAAGAGTGAGAAAAGTACTTACACAGACTGTAAACTGAAGGTGGACAGAGGTGGAAAGATAAAGGGAAATACAGAATATAAAGGTGGTTTTGGTCAGACATAAAATGCTTAAAGCAAGTAAAAAGCAGCTATTTGCTATTATGTATGGGTGTGATGGTATCATTTGCGCTGAATTTATAAGCTTAACATTTGCAATTATGGCTTTGTCCTGCCATATTATTGTATGTAACAACCCGTTCTCGTCAAATACTGCAGTCCAGACAACATTATTACTATAATTATAAAAGTGTTCGCTCAAGAATATATTCATCATCATGTGGCCATGACTTTGACATCTGTTTGCAGCGACGGTAGAAACTAAATGTGTTACAAAAGTGGTCCTTTAGTTATATATAAATCCAATCGATCAGCTGGAGATCGATATTAGCCAATAATCACAATTTATGACTCAATCGGTACTCGGCAATCTGGCTGATCGCAAATGTTTACGTGTTTACAAGCAGAGGAAGACGCACGTGCACACATCAGCAGCGCTACAAATGATGCGTGGGGGCAGCTAAAACACAACACAGCAGCTAAAATACATAGAGATGTGGTGCGACCTCTGTTTACAGTCTATTGGTGTGAACTTTGTTTATAGTTTATTGGCGTGACTCGCATTAAGTGATAGTCTCTTTGTTGCAACCAATGTATATATTAAATGTTTTGAGCTGCTGTGATGCGAGGGGAGTGATCACCCCTATTTAGTGTCTCATCCAACTGTATGACCTCTCCCATAAGCTCCACGAGTGTCCCGCATATTCATATTGACGGCCGCAAATTAGTTCAAATACCCTGTAAATCATGGCGATAAGAGTGAATGAGCAAGAGAAAAGATCGCATGAGGAACAGTGTTGTTCTAAGCATTAAATTTGTTAGGGTAAATGAATAGAGCAGTAATGATATCTCAAGTGCAAGTCCCACTCATGGAGATATGGTCATTGTGCTGCTACCGATAGTTGAGAATGAGCAAAATATTGGGATGGCCTTGCATCTATTTAGGCCTTTTTACATGTATAAGGACTGAAAGTTCTGTGTTAACAACAGTGGTGGAAAGAGTACTGAAAAATCATACTCAAGTAAAAGTACCATTACTTGCCCAAAAATGTAGTTCAAGTAGAGTAAAAGTATCGGTTTTAAATATTACTCAAAGTATGAGTAAAATGTAGACCTTTCTAAAGTACTCAAAAGTAGTGAGTATTACACTGTAGAAAAGTTGATGCGTTTACAGAATGTTACGTTTATACATCCCTGCACAAACAACATATAGTGTATTTAGGGATCTTCCTATTTTCGTTTGTTCGTTCCTTCCAACCTTCCTTCAATTATTTGTTTGTTCTCTCCTTCCTTCAATTATTCGTTTGTTCCCTCCTTCCTTCGTTCACTTGTTCGTTCATATTTTTGTTCCTTTCTACATTAGGTCCTTGTGTTCATTCATTCAGTTGTTCGTTCCTTCCTTCCTTCCTTAGTTTGTTCAGTCCTTCCTTAAAATCTTCCTTCATTCGTTTGGTCCTTCCTTCATTTGTTCGCTCATTCTTTCTTTCACATTTTTGTTCCTTCCTTCATTAGGTTCTTTGTTCATTCATTCGTTTGTTCCTTCTTTCCTTCCTTAGTTTGTTCAGTCATTCCTTGAATCCTCCCTTCGTTTATTTAGTTCTTCAATCCTTCCTTCCATTCCTTGTTCGGTCCTTCCTTTTATTTGGCCCTTCCTTCCATTCTTCATTCGTTCCATTTAGTGATTGTTAAAGGCTGTTTGGTGATTTCAGTCATCATACAGTCGACATCCATCGTTTTTCAGTGACAAGCAGTCTATAAAAAGTCTCTGGATCATTGCGTGTAAAGATTTTAGACATCTTGGACATTTTTAATATTTCCAAAGGGTTTGCGCCCATGTCTTGAGGTTGTTCAGTATGATGCGATTTACTTTCTATGGGTGATTTAATTGGACAGGAATCACAGGACTGATTATTCTACTTTAGACAATGACCATAGACAAGAAAGAAATAAAGTAGTGACTGCAGGTTGAAGGAAAGTAGTGGAGTAAAGGTACCGATACTGCACTAAAAATGTACTCAAGGGAAAGTAAAAGTCCACATTTTTAAAACTACTTAGTAAATTACAATTCCTGAGAAAAACTACTCAATTACAGTAGTTTGAGTATTTGTAATTAGTGACTTTACACCACTGGTTAACAATACTACAAGTACACTAAAATCTGGATGGAAAATTACTGAAGAAAAAAAAGTTGCAAATATTATTTTTAAACTTATATTAAAATATATAATATTTATCGTAATATTACTTTTTGTAATATACTTATTGCAATAAAAAGTAGTTCATCGGCCTGTTTCCTTTTAGTAAAGAAGTAATGGATTTATTGGTGTGCATTTTAACTTCTTATGCATTAAATGTGCACTCCAAACCTTTTCTTGACTGAGACATGTTAAATTCTTCTCTCATCATGTGCAATGTTTCTAAATTGCATTGTTAGTCATGTTTGTTACAATTTATTTTATCTAGGCTTTATCTATGCTTCTGACCATTACATGTCCACACTAACTGGTTATAAGTGACATGTTTCAGGCATTATATGCATAATCCTTCATTTATTCTCTTAGGTAAGGAGAGATCCCCACTTAAGTATCATACTTGGAGGGAAAATGTGCTTTATGCATTATAAAGCTTGAAGCATCAGAATCGGTACTTGGTATCGGCCGATCACCATGACAAGAAATCGGTACTCGGTTTCAACTGTAAAAATCCGGATCGGAACATCCCTAATAAATGGTCATATATTACCTCTTTATGGATTACATGATTACAATTTATTTATATAATGGCAAACTATTAATTTGTTAGTACGTATAATACCTGTAACCATTGACTTTTTAGTATTTGTTTTTTTCCTAAAAAAGATTTCAATGGTTACAGGTTTTTCAACATTCTTCGAAATATCTTCTTTTGTGTTTAAAAAAAACTGAAACAGCTCAAGAGTGAGTAAATGATAGGAGATTTCTCATTTTTGGGTGAACTATCCCTTTAATGCTGTTTAAAAAAGTATTTGATCAGAAATATAGTAAAAACAGTAATGTTGTGACCAATTATTATAAATATTATATATTTCTGCTGTATTTTAAAACGTTCTTTATTGCTGAGTTTTCATCATCATTACTCTAGACACATGATCCTTCAGAAATCATTAAAATATCACGATCTGATGCTCCAAAAATCATTTGAATTGTTTGTTCAGCATTATTGGATGAATAGAATGTCTCATCCTCCACATTATTTTCACTTTTTGATGCTCACGACAAAGTTTTGACCGTATTTGAGAGAGAACGTGTTGCAACGTCATACATTCTTGTTGTAAGCATGGAAGTCATTTTTACATTTTTTCTCATATTGCTATTGACTTTTCTCCACTGAGCCTGTAACACCTTTATTTGCTGTAGATTGGGATCAGTTAAGACAGAAAAGGTGAGAAATCTTTAGTGGCATGCGCATTCTAGTGACCTGCATGCATCTTTAAGTCAGAAATGCTCTTGTGCAAGGTCAAGTAAGTAAGAAAGAAAGCAGAACAGTCTCCAGAAATTCTCAGAATAGTTAATAGTGCAGAAAGAGAGCAGCTGTGAAAGTTGGAATAAAAGTGCGGTCTTACCTGAGACAGGTCAGGTATGTCCCCGCGGTCTATTCCCACCTGCTGTGAGGCGAGAGGACAAATATGTTACGCAGAACTCTTTTAATGAAGTCCCCTGCTAACCAGAAACGACACATGACAGTCTCACCTCTGCCACTTTGAGGAACTCTGAGATCCGGGTCATTCGGGTGAGGAATTTCTTGTAAATGTCCAAACCTTCTTTGCACTGAACCTTTTTCATGTCAAAGTACTTTTCTGTGAGAGGATGATGAAGAAATGCATGTTATCAGTCAGCATTATACCAGTAACTGCCCCGTTATGCTGTTTCATGGTTCCTATTTGTTTTTGACATGCAGGGTTCCCATTCTAAGCCAGCTGTCCTGACTTTCATTGACTAAAAAGCTGAATTTCCATGACCTGTCCACCTTATTTTGCATTGAAACTTGAATATGTCAAGACTTCTAGTTCTACTTATTCACTCCCATTCATTTTTAGCAGTACAAAAAAAAACCTACAGTTGAAGTCAGAATTATTAGCCCTCCTGAATTATCCAACACCCAACACCCAAATATTTTGTGAATAATTCCTTAGTCTGTTAAACATTATTTGAACATATCTGCAAGAAAAACTATTTCACAGGAGGGCTAACAAATTTGACTTCAACTGCATGTTGCTTGAACTGTAATATTCTGATATTTTATTTGAATGTTTATGTATTGCCATAAACACACTGGTTTGAAGCACAAGTTTGTGGCCGTTTACTGCCGTTTGTCTAGTCATCAGTCATTTACCCATAGCGGCAAATTAATTGGAAGTCTTAACACAAGCAGAGAAAAGAGCTTACTCCCACACTGCAAAATAAGGTGAATAATGAAAAGAAAAACAAACAACTGTTGTGTTGATCACTTAGCAGACACAAAACAATGTCGCATTTAACCAGGAACAGCTTGGTGACTGTTTTTTACTACCGGTCGATGTGGGAAAGGAATGAATAGCACTGAAAAATTAGACTCGCCATAAGGCATGTGAAACAATACGATACAAAATCACATTAAATTTTGAAACAAAACACCTAACAAAAACCCTGATAGTTCATGACTGGAATAGATCTTTTAAAATTCCATGAGATTCCAAAAATTCCAGAGGAAACCCTGCATATGTTTTCATTCTTCCATGGTCAAAAACACCTTCCTTGATATAAAATCCATTTTAGCATAGATCCTTTTTAAATTTTTTTCAGTGTCTGAAATGGTTCATTCAAGAATCTGGTCTCTCTCAACTCCACCTTTCTGAGAGCCTACTCTGCTCTGACTGGTCCAACAGCCCTGTATGTTGTGTTTAGTCGACCACTTACTATATACATTTCAGCTCTGAAGGCTTCTAAAGCATTTGCGAACACAGTTACAATGGTGCCGATACAGTATCCGTATGAGTGCAGGTCAGACAGCTATATATTGAAAATGTAACTGATGAAACCATATTTACGTTTTTATTTTGTTTGTATATATATTTTAGCCAAACATTTCACAGCGAAACCACATTTAACTACATTTCTCAGCGAAAACCACATTTTCTCAGTGAAAACCGATACATTTGTCAGCGAAACCACAGTCCCAAATGAAGCACAGTCCCAAATGAATGCAATATCAGTGTATGTCCGGAAAAAGTAGGGTTGGATTTTGTTTTTTACCTCATCATTCAATTAATAATTGATTTTTGATTTTTAATAAAAGTTCCATTATAAAAAGGATTCAATAAATCCTTAAATTTTATTCCAGTCTGCTGTTTAGTGTTGCATCTTTCCATTTGACTATGTTAAAAAACACTGCCTCAAAATTTTAAAAATCATTTAGTTTTTCTTCAATTCGTTATTATAACACACATACCAAGTTGACTGCAACAATTGAACATACAGTATACTAGTCTTGTATAATTTAGCAATGCAGCCCACAAAATTAAGTAAAAACTAGTTCATATCAGTAGCAATGTATCATTCCATAAAAAAAAAACAATAAAGAAACAGTTGAAAAAATGAAATATTGGTGGAAAAGTCTCTGTGTGTATTTATGTACATACAAATGTGTTTTTGTTTGTTTTTTTTAACAGTAAAATACTTATGAAAAGACTGTCAGATCAAGGCCCAATCCCAATTCTATTTTTGTACCCCTACCCCTTCCCCTTGGCCCTTACAACCGAGCGTTAAGGGGAAGCGCTTCAAAACTTACCCCTGAGAATTGGGGTAATCATAGTCATCATATGTCGTCGCGATCTCTTGCTCCATATGAGATCAGACGATCACGACTGCTGTAGTTATTCCAGTTGTGTTATTTTTTGGTGTTTATCTTCAGGAAATCACTGAAGGCATATATTATGTTATCATAACGATCTAATGTGGCTCGTAACTGGCCCTATTTATCTATGTAAAAACAACATTAACATTACAGCAGACACTGTAAAAAGCTCATTCACAGCCACTAGACATTACTGACAGGGTATTCGAGTGTCATTGTGTGTCAGAATGTTGTGGGACTGCTGTACACGAGTTATGATTGTGGATTATAGATCGCAAAGTTTAGCGTTGTTTTTTTTTTTTTTGCAGTTTTTTTTTTTTGCAGGTTTTTTTTTTGCAGTTTTTTTGAAAAAGCATAGTGGTAAAACACGAACGTGGTTATGAATATATTAAAACATATGTTTGTTTGTCGTAAAAATTCATAATAATGACAAAAATACTAATTTGTGGATCTCCTTACTTCCAGGTTCAGCAATCCTGCCACTGTGGCAGGTGCATTCTGGGACATTTTCTCACCCCTCCGTTTTAAGTGTGGTCCTGAAAAATCTTCGTTCGAAGGGGTGTATACCCCTTGGCCTTAGCCCTACGCCTTCCAGCTAAAGAGAATTAGGACACCACTACCCCTTGACGTGAACGCGCAAAACGAGGGGTAAGGGGAAGGGGAAGGGCTAAGGAGTAGAATTGGGATTGGGCCCAACTCTAGAAATGTGTCTGTAGAGATGTGCAAGATTGGCCTTGAGTATGACACAAAAAAACATACAGAAGTTTGAGGTTCAAAGTGAAATTCCCCATGAAATTCAAATGAAGTATGTTAGTTTTAAGGATATCTATAAACTAGTGTGCTCCAAAACAGTGACAAAATTCACATTTAGAAGATATAAACATCCAAAGCTTGCACTTCCGCCTAAATGCATCAATCAAATGATCAATCAAATCAATCATCAAACCAATCAAATGCTCTATACTATAGTATCTGGCATGTTCCGCCCTCTTCAAGACACTTCTCATTTGCTGCCCTTGACCTCAACCACAATCACTCTGACTCTTATTGGCACTGGCAGCTTGCTAGACTTAAATAGAGTTAAATGAGCCCAGCCTCAAGTCTCTACGACAGTCTGATGCAGAGTTATTAGCTCACAAATTATGGCGCAATGTTAAGTCAATGACAGTTTTTTTCAATGGAAGTTTATGGGGCAGTTGCTAGGGTGCTGTAACTGGTTGCTAGGGTGTGGCTAGAAAATTGAACAGCCAGTATTTACAAGCTGCTTGATAGACTTTGTTAAATGATCCAATTTGATAAGTCTCTGTGACAGTTAGATGAAGAGTTATGAGCTCACAAATCTTGGTCCAATGTTTATTCAATGGCAATTTTTTTAATAGAAGTCTATGGGGCAGTTGCTAATGTGCTGTAACTGGTTGCTAGGGTGTTTCTAAGAAGTAGAAAGGCCAGTATTTATTGGCAACTTGTTAGACTGAGTTAAATGAGCCGAGCATTAAGTCTCTACAACAGTCTGATGGAGATTTATGGGCTCCCGAATTCTGGTTCTAAGTTAACTCAATGGGACTTTTTTTCTGTGCCAGTTTTTAGACAATATTTATGGTGATTTCTTTAGATATACAGCACTACTTTTTTTATTTTCCCATTCAGAATTTGCCAAATTCTTGAAGAATTCCCACTTACCCAGTAAGTTTATTATTCCTTCGTTGTATGCAGCAAAAAGTCGGATGGAGTCTTTAAAAAGAAGCATGAAGGCTGCATTAATAACTCCATTGGTGAGTTCATTGGCATTGACCTGCACAAAACAATATAATACATCTTTACTAATAAGCACAACACAAATGTGTGTAGTTTATATATTCATTGCATAAATTCATAAGACATCACACCCATCATTTAGCAACGAACATGCATGCATATTGATCAGCTGTCATTTTAAACTTACATTGAAGTCAAGAAGGGCGTCCATCTGGTTCTGTATAATAGGGATGGTTTTAAGGAGCTTCTCTGTGTTCATAGTTCTCATCACTCCATCCACCCTTAAGGAAAAAGATTTTAAAATATAGGTCAAATGACATTAGGGGGATCAGTGCATGGAGGTTTAGTGGATGATCCAGCAGAATGACTTCAAGCACTTAATGCAAGCACTTCAAAACTAGCGCTGCACAAAATCCCCTTCAAATGAATTATAACAAAACCACAGCTAAAGTCATTGTATCGAGTGAACAATTGGCTGGTCAAATGAATCACTGTTTGACTTACATAATACACTTAGTGCAAAATTCAGCATAGGAATGGAAGCAGAAACTAGAATCCACCTTTAGGTTTAAAGGTATTTAATAAAATGTATGAAATAATGTCTTACCCGCGCTTTACTTTGGTGAAGTCAAACGCCACCTGTCGATATGAAACTGCTTTCTCGTTCAAATATCGACTATATCTCCGAATAAATGTTGACATGTCATAACCTGGAAAGACGGTGTTAAATATATGTTAATATAAAGAAGTGCTGTTTTATTAGCTATTTATTTACACCTTTGTTTCTTTAGGGTTAGTTTAGTTCAGGAATCATAGATGTCAAAACATTTGGGTTTATTTCTTTAATTTGTTGTTAGTTTGGAAATTAGCTTTAAGGATTTTTTATTTTTAATTAATTATTAATTATTTATTTTTTATTTATTTTTTAAGGAATATTTTATCAAATTCTTTGATTTAGCTAGAGCTCCTACTTCATTTGTGCTAAACTTCACAAACTTCTTCGCAAATTACTATTATTGATAATTTGTATTTTATTTTATTATGTAAGTAAAGACTACAGAAACTCACCCTCGTTTCATTTCACGATTGATTTGTTACACACGGTATTCTTAAATGTTACAAAAAATTACTTTTTAAACATCAGGTTAAAAAAAGGAGGTCAAGGTGTAAACATTTAGACTTGGCAGACATTCTGATTGTTATTTGATATTGACGTTTTCCTCACCTTTCTCCCACCCTTAGTATATATTCAATTCTCTGTCCTGAGACACTAGTTTCACCTTCATTAAAAAAAAACAACAACAACTGAATTTTGTTACCTATTAACTCAGCTATTAAAATGATTACAATATGTAATCAGAATACAACTGTGACTTTAATGTGTTATTAGTAGGGCCAGATGGAATCTGCGGACATTTTTTGCTATTTCTGCGGAGTATTTAGTTAAAAATTTGCGGATTCATGCGGAATGATTTTGGGAGTATCATAACTAAAATCTTTATATATGAAATAAAAAGTATTACCTTTTTAACATTTATTTAATGTTTACAATGCAAATCTAATTAGATCCACTTTATTTGGCAAACAAAGCAAGTCTCTCATATAAAATCTCTACTAAAACACCGAAAATATTACTTTACAAACTGTATTGTAAATAAATCATATGAATATTTTCATATTAGTCAATATTATTACTGAAATTAATTTTAAAACAGAATAAATATAAATTTACACACATTTACACCAGTAAATAAACAGAATCAATGATGGGCTAAAAATCTGCGGAAATCTGCGGAATTCTGCAAGTGCAGATTCCTTGTGGCCCTAGTTATTAGGCATTAACTTAGAGCCAGGACACACTAAGTCAACGCCAAACAACTAGCACCAACAAAACCCAACTGTGTTGTCGCCTCACACTGGATCGCATATGGACAATAAGGCTGAGCGTGAACACCCAAAACAGATGAAAGCCGTCTTAAATGAAAGCTGAGTTCTGCATCAGCACAAAAGGGACGTGTCTTTCTGCTCCACAGGTGGCAGTAGTCTGTTTTCTCGTTCAGCAAAGGAAAACGAACTTCCAACGCACACAGACAAAGAATAAACACAGCAGCATTTAGTACCATTATCACCGTAATTGTCCCTCACCATGGAGGAATTGACTCGTGTAAAAATGTCTGATAGTCTGATAATCCATATCGTTTGCAAATATTTGAGAAATGTAGCGAAATTACAGCCAGACTTTTTGAGACTCTTCTTGGCTTAAATTGTTTACTTGCTATGTCCCTTCACTACGTCACACTTGCGCTTTGATCTGTTGCTGAATAACCAGTCACCGACCTTCAGCTTGTTGTATCCCGGCTCTAAGAAATTAACATCACCAAAGATTAATAAAAGCTTTTCTAGTTTTGATCTTGAGTTCGGTTAAATTAACTAATTGGAGCTATATAGCACAGTGTTATTGTAAAAAAGCCCTATGAATAGTTACAGATTTTTCTATCAATATTTCAGCATGTATTAGGCCAGATTAACAAATGTTAATGCTAGAACTATTAAGCTAATTAACCAATTAAGTCCCCAAACATCAGGCGGTGTAATGAACATCACTTTAAATACAATGTAAATATTTTTTAAAAGCACTGTAAAAGTTTAAATAATAAATAATTATTCACTGCATTTTGAAATGCCCACATGATCAATAATGTGCATGTAACATTCATTATCACAGTATACTGAATTATTGAAAATCAGCATCTCTTTGCAATATGTACTAATACTGCATATTATTATTGCGAGATAATTAATAATTGTTCGATATATTATGCTGCCTGTACTTCATGCAACACTTAACCTACCAAACCCAGTCCCTGTCCTTAATTGTTTTCCACCTTAACAACAGTAAAAACTTCCTGACTGATACCCTACAACGTAAGCATAATAACAATGAATCCTTTTGAAGTTGGTACATAGTAGTTACATTAATTAGCCCTAATATAAATTGGCATGAATAGATGTAAGCAATTCCAGCGTTATGGATGTGACATTTCCAGTAAAAACTCAAAACATAAACGCACAGAAATGGTATATGTTAACATTTTATTGAAACATCTGTTTATATTTTCCAAAACAACTATACACAGAATTCTAGGATCAGAAAAATATCCATCTGAAAACTATTTTTTATACTTTAAATGAGGAAAATAAACATGCGTTATAGATGTGACGAAAAAAAGTCTGGGAGTTTACAGTATGCGACATACTTTGTAGAAATTCTGTGAATTAAACTGCACAATCCAAAAGAAATAATGATAATCACAAGGATAAGTGTCGGCTCTCTGTAGAACAAAAATGGTTGGTTTATTTTAATTTACAATTTTGCATTTATGAAGAAAAAGCTTCGTTATGAATGTGACACTTTTCTGTTATGGATGTGACGGATGTGAAATTTCCATTTGTGAGATTTTGGTAAATCAAAAATAATTGTTTAAAAAACATTGAAAGAGACATTTTTGAGTATTTGTACAGCACTGTAAAATACAAGGATACACACAAAAAATTAGAAGGGTTTCGCTATTTATGATGACAACTTAATTTTTTCATGGCAAGGTTGACATTTGCATGGAATTGCTCATGTTTAATTTTTCCAATGCTCATTACAACTCAAACAACACATCCAAAGGTGAGCATAAAGAAAAGTAACGAACTATCTCTAGAGTCTGAGATAAATGTGTAGAGTTCTATACTGTACCTTGTAGACCACTTTTGTCCAGGAAATTACTGAGGTTGAATAATGTGTTCCTGGAGGCCAAGTACTGAATAAACCGCTGCAACCAAAATGAAAGAAGATGATTAATGCATGCAACCGTTCACAGATGAAACGTGATTACAAAGTCTGATCAATCTCCTGCATTTACGCACCTCGTTCCCATATACCATGAGGTGATGTGTTGTGATTAGGGACTTGAAGACCACCACCCAACTGGTATTGGTGGTCCTCTCGAACAACGAGTCTGCCAGCTGAGGAATGTTCACATTCATCTCATTGGTACAGTGTATCAGATCTACAACAGAAACAGAGACTTCCATGAATTACTAACTGGGTGGAATTCAAGAATCGAGTCAATGAAACAGACTGCACTGAATAAGGCTTAAAATATTATAAATAAAAGGATTGTCATCCATTTCTAACAAAAAAAAATAATCTGCGGAGAGAGCACACATATACGTGAGCTTATCTACATATAATGGATTATGTAACGCGGGAATTGCACAGGGCTGGTGGACTTTCTTGATTATGTTGATCATGCACTTCTGCAAATATGCTTTAGGGGTTATGAGACGCACAGCAGTTTCTGCTTCTTGACTTCTGAATGAGCGAGGTTGACTTCGGTTGCGTGGTTTGTTTTGGTGTACAACGGTTGCCTGCAGAACACTGCCAACCACGATTCGTCCAATTATGTCACTCCTGCTCTTGAGAAGCAAAACCCTCGGCAGAAAAGATGTCAACTCAAATACTTAAAAACAGATCATGTTATGTGTTGTTCAACTTTAGACTATTCGCCAAAAGCCGCTCATCTTCAGATGGTGAGAAAAAAACCACGAGTAACCATAATTTAGGTGACATACTACAAATCATTACTGCTGGAAAATGTTATACTTCTTATTGCGACGTAAAGAAAAACTGGATGAATGGGACGCAATTAGGCATGGAATGATAACCGTTTTCAAGGTATACTGCGGTATGGAAAAGTCAAAATTTTCTGTCATACCGTTCCTAAGGTATGTGTAAGATTTTTTTATTTACGTTTTTTTTTAGTGTCATAGGTGTAAATTATAAAGACATCTGTGTTTTTGAAACAAATGAACACAGCAGAAGTCAATGAATCACTTGAATTATTCAGCCTGACATGTTTACTGCCCCAAAATATTTTAAATGTTTCTCAAAATAAAATATATTGTGTTCAAAGGGGGAAAAGGTTTCATATTTTAGAGCAGTAAACACAATAACGTCATACCGTGAAACCGTGATATTTTTGTCCAAGGTTATCATACCATCAGAATCTTATATCGGCTGATGCCTAGATTCATCTCTAAATGTAAATACTTTCAATGGATATTTTGTATTAAAATTCTATTCATTTTACAAAAAGAAGTAGCGGAGGCTTCAGTATGTCTGATGCAAACTGATGATCCCACTACAAAAGTGATGCTATTTCTCAATATTTTCGTCCTGTTTCTCAGTATTAATATATGTCTAAAATTCTTAAATCAAGACACATTTACTGGAGAGGCAAAATGACAAAAAACATCAAATGTGTTTATATGGAGTGTTTATGATTATAACAAGAAAAAGCTACAAACAGCAAAAAATTATTTAAAACTTTTTTTTATTCCTCATTAAGAGAAATTTGTTCATGTTTTAAGAATATGTTTTGATACATCTCCATATTTTTATTTTTTCATTTCAAGTAAATATAGAGATGTTTAGATTAGACATGGGACGATAACCGTTTTCAAGGTATACCGCGGTTTGAAAAAGTCAAGGTTTTAAAACCGTCAAAATTTTCTGCGATATACCGTTCCTAAGGTATTTGTACGATTTTTTATTTACGTTTTTTAAGGACAACTGTATTTCCATCAGAAAAGATATCCAAAAATGCAGCTTAAAATGATAAACAAATCTGTGTTTTTGAAACTATCGAAGACAGCAGAAGTCAGTGATTCATTTGAATTATTTAGCCTGACATGTTTATGGTTCTGAAATATTATAAATGTTTTTCAAAATAAAATACTTTGTTTTCAAAAGGGGAAAAGAAGTAGTTTTTTTGACCCAGACATTTAAAAATAATATATTTTAGAGCAGTAATCACAATACTGTAAAACCGTGATATTTTTGTCCAAGGTTATCATACCGTCAGTATCTTATACCGGCCCATGCCTATAGTTTAGATTAGGCCTGCAAAAACCTGTTGTAAAAATCTATTGGAAAAATCTGATATTGCAATATTTTATTTTTCTACGATAAATATTGCAATATGAGGATGACACGGTGGGACAGTGGGTAGCGCTGTCGCTTTACAGCAAGATCGCTGGTTTAAGCCCCAGCTGGGTCAGTTGGTATTTCTGTGTGGAGTTTACATGTTCTCCCCCTGTTCGTGTGGGTTTCCTCCGGGTGCTCCGGTTTCCCCCACAGTCCAAAGACGTGCTGTAGGTGAATTTCATAAGCTAAACTGGCCATAGAGTATGTGTGGGTGTGAATGCAAGAGTGTATGGGTGTTTCCCACTGCTGGGTTGTGGCTGGAAGGGCATCCGCAGTGTAAATTACATGCTGGATAAGTAGGTGGTTCATTTCGCTGTGGCGACCCTTGATTAATAAAGGGACTGAGCCAAAAAGAAAATAAATGAATGAATATTGCAATGTGAATACCCCAAAGTAACCTCTATGCAAAAAATGCTTTTCTTACTTTTCTTTGTCTCGTCTCTATTCAAAATATCTATAAAAAAATGTTAGCAAGAAAAAAGGTTTTGTTTCCACCCTGAGAAGAAATAAGTCAAATTAAGAATTTTGCCTTAAAACAAACAAAATTATCTGCCAGTGAGGTCAGTAAAATATGTTTTCACTTTGAAATGTAGATATTTGGATTACAGACAAAAATTCTATATAAGAATTTTTTTTATGGATAAATTATATAAAGTTGCGCTGTACGGTGGCGCAGTGGGTTGCTGGTTAGAGCCTCAGCTGGGTCAGTTGGCATTTCTGTGTGGAGTTTGCATGTTTGCAGATTTTGAACCGTTGCTGGCCAGCTCCAGGTCAACTATAATTCAGACTCAACATTGCGTATCTTGCGATGTGACTATTGTGGAAGCGCACATTGCGATATCAATGCTGAAACTATATATTGTGCAGCCCTAGATAGATATTAGTAAACAAATATTATTTTAATGTGCATGATGCAACATTTAATCCCATGACTTCTTCTCCAATTTAAGATCTTTTTAAAGCTTTAATTAGAATACAGCGAAAAGAAAAAAAACTTTTAAATCTTCAAGACAGAAAATCCTTTCTGTTATGGAAAATAACGTTTTGATACGGTAGTGTTTCTCAACCACACTCCTGGAGGACCACCAGCACTGCATGTTTTGGATGTGTTCTTTGTCTGGCAGACCCATTTCAGGTCTTTCAGTCTCTACTAATAAGCTGATGATCTGAATCATGTTTGGTTGAGGAGATAGGAACGTGGTTGAGAAACACTGAACTACAGTAACTCTTCCCTTATGTTCCACAATAGAACTAAGATGTGGACCAACATGGGGTGAGTAAATGATGACACTTCATTTTAGGGTAAACTATCCCACTGAAAAATGTTGTTTTGCCTTTAATAGACTTTATTTTAAATGCTGATAAAAAGATATATACAGATATGTCTTTACTGTAACGTCTCCCAGAATGAGGCAGAAAACCAAGACATTTCTAATAAGCAGCAGTTCATGACCAGCTGTATAGTTATTACTGTATAATAATTAAGAAAAAAAATAAAAGAATAAAATCAGTTCATGTTGCAAATAATCTTTGGCGCCCAAGCAGTTCTGACAACTATTTTCAAGTTTCAAGTTTCCTCATTAAAATCCTTACCACAGTCCTTCAAACGTGTCATAGCTCGCCTTATAACACTTAGAGAACATAATGAAAGAATGGTCGGGCCTGGCTGAGAGACAGACGTAAATAGAGATCTATTCTCAAGCATAGACTTACTAGACTGGCAGCAGACCAGCACTTCTTAAAGAAGGTGCACAGCATTCACTGACATCACCTGCAAAGCTCGCCAAATGGACACGAGAATCACATCCAAATCAACTTGTGTGCACCCAAAACAGCCTGCTTATGCTCAACAACAGCATGACAAAAACATAACGGTGATTGAATTCTGCCCATTGAGAATAACAAAGAATTAACATTTAACCACGGTCTACGTGAGGTCATAATCTATATTAAAATATATCTGAGCAATACAAAAGCATTATGAGATTAGTCTGAATGACAATCCACTCGTTTATTCGTCTGCTTCTGCACAAATAAATAACGTTATAGGACAGATTCAGTACAGCATGTCAGCTCGTCATAAATGCTCTGTATTCCCAATATTATTGTCAAGAGCATATTAACGTTAGCTTAGCACAGCCCGGGCCTGTCTATTGTACAATAGGTTCAAACGGTAGCCATAACAATCACAGCACCGACTGTACACCCGTCCGTCATCGCTAATCCACACGAAACCGCACAATACTCACAATCCAAGTGTTTCTTTTTCGGGCCCATGATTTCGTGCGTCGTTGCCTTGCACACAGTTTTGGAAACGGCTGATCCGGTAACGCTGTGCTGGGCAGCGGTTATCCTGTCCGTAATGCTCTGCCCGGACATCTTCAACGCTTTCCAGCCAACGACAATAAAATAATACGGACGAATGTTGAAATTCACGCTGCAAGTAAAGAGTGTTCACGGCTTCAGGGCGAGCGAGACTGAGACAAAGCTCGTGCGGGCGACAGGAGGCAGAGGAGCAGCCCTGAACACACGGTTATCCGCTGCGCGAGACGATGATGGATCCACGAATGATGTTAGCCGATTTCCCCAGCCGGATTCTTACATTTTCACGGGTTTGTAAAGGCTCGTGACTCATCTCTCGTGTCCCGACACTAATCCCGCCGTTCGGCCGCCGTCTGTCTTATTTGCGTGAGCCCGCAGGATTGAGGAGCAGCGAAGGCATTCAGGGAAATGGCGGGCCTGCGCTCTTCCATGAGAGCTGCTGCTGGAGAATATAGGACAGGACACTAGCCGCTGATGCTGCTACTGCTGCTGCTGATCCTGGATCAGACGCTGACGCCTTCAGCATTAACACAGCGCGTTCGGAATAAAGGGACAGTCTGGAGTCTATTACTATATTTTTTTTTTATACGCTTGTAGTTTACTTTTAGACTTATTTATTCAACACAATAGCCTATTAAATGTTAACCTTTTGCAATAACAAAATGCTTTGTTAGTTATAGCAATAAAATGCAACACGTTGTTAATTCTCATTTTATACGGACGGTTTGTTTTGTTTATTTATTTATTTATTTATTTTATTTTTTTGTCTAGTTTTGTCTTGCTTTTTCTTCAGCTATGCAAAAAAAAAATATCCTACAGAACTACATTTCAGGATAACATTACTGTATTTTCTTAAATAACATGAAAAAACAATGAACAATAAACAATTATTACAGCATTTTTTCCCATCGTTATTAATGTTCGTTAATATGGAAAAAGTTGTTCATTGTTAGGTCATCGCATGGTCATGGTTCGGTCAATGCATTAGAAGCTAAATGTTAAATTATTATTCATAAATGTACAAGTAATGCATTGAAACCATATGACCCATTTTAACTCTGAATTAGTTGTCACGTTTTTTGAGAAAAGTGTTGATTAAAGTAAATTGATAGGTCTAATTTTCCCCAAAACTTGTCATTTTCAGCATCTACAGTTGATGATAACATTTCTAAGACATTATCATATACTGTGTATCTATACATATTTATACAACAGTTCTGTCTAGTTCTCGAATCTGATTGGCTGATAGCAGTACAATGTTCTGCAATATCAGAACTCCTACAGCCTCCTTACCCTTCTGTATTACCCTGCCCAAATAGAGGGACAGCAGATCAATAAGCTCACTAACTTGTACAGTTTGACAAATATTGCAGCTGTTGGACAACATAATGTACTTTTGAGGCTTTTTGGGACTCACATATTGGGACTGTGTGTATTTTGTGTTGGCCTTTTTGTATAACCCTGAGTCACTTTTTGATTGGCCATCTGTTTCTAATAAGTCTCCTGTTTTCGTTACTGCAGTGCAGACTAGTTCAGTAAACAGAAAGAAAGAAAAAATACCTGCATGTGTTTAGCGGTTTTCCTTATTGTAAACACAACAGTAATCTGGTAATGATTGTGCTGCCTTAGCTTTTTCGGGGGTAATTATTGTGATATACCGATTGCAAATTAGAAATACTGGGAGATATCTCTGTAGACTGGCATTTCATGTCGTTCAGTTTTATAATAATAAAATGTCTGCAAATTCCCTTGTTTTGTCATCACTTTAGATACTATGCTAGAGAATCAGTGAAGGAAAGGCGAAAGAAAGTAGTTCCTCTTACAAAAGGATTTTCAGACCCAGACTGTGTTTGATATTCTTTTTTCTATACACGATTATGCCGTCGAACTGTTGTATAAATGCAATATCACACGCGTAGCAGTGCGATGTGGCTGTATATCGTCACTAGTGAGCAGGGGTGCTATATGTATATAACACCTGTAAATTAAGAAAAGATCAGTTTGACAGCATACAAATCAAATGATGGTGACAGATTTCTTGCCAAAGCATTCACTATGGCAAGAAATTTGTCCTTGAGACAATGCACTGCTTAATACGCAGAATCACTTGATTTCCACACTGTAAATAATCTAACTTACAAATTGTTAACTCAGTTTAAAATTGTAAGTTAGGTGGACATATTTTTCAGCTCAGAGTTGAATTTACTCATAAAAATGATTCAACTGCATGTTTGGAACTGTCTGTTCAATGAAAGTAAACAATTAAGTTGAGAAGACTTTAAATTTTGGTTTCTCCATATCTTCATAAATAAAAAATTGAGTTAACTTAAAATTTTAAAGCAACCGGCTGCAAAGAAATTTTGAGTTTATTAAGCTTCAGTAAAGTTGTGGCGAATTATTTTGTAAAGTATAATTGACTTAAACCAGCCTTTACGGTCAACTTAAAAAATTAATTTGGCACAACTTTAAACACTGAAGCTTGAAAAACTCTAAATTTCTTTGCAGCTGGTTGCTTTTAAATTCTAAGATCTCAAATTTTTATTTTTTACAGTGCATTAGTCATTCAGTGAAATCATCATACCATTATTATCACAGAACAAAATTAAGTCATAATTAATTCATTCATTTTTTTTGTCAACTTAGTCCCTTTATTAATCCGGGGTCGCCACAGCGGAATGATCCGCCAACTTATCCAGCGTTTGTTTTACGCAGCGGATGCCCTTCCAGCCACAACCCATCTCTGGAAAACATCCATACATTCTCATTCACACACATACGCTACGGACAATTTAGCTTACCCAATTCACCTGTACCGCATATCTTTGGACTTGTGGGGGAAACCGGAGCACCCGGAGGAAACCCACGCGATCACGGGGAGAACATGCAAACTCCACACAGAAATGCCAACTGACCCAGCCGAGGCTCGAACCAGCGACCTTCTTGCTGTGAGGCGAATGTGCTACTCACTACGCCACGGTGGCGTCATCATAAATAATCAAACTACTAAATATGATGCAGCAATCCCTTTGCTTTTAATCTCTTGTCATAACACAGAGCTTCAACAAAGACAAAATTAACTTGAGAAATTAAAAATCAAAGAGACTAAGTTAAAGCAAAAACATGGTGACCATAATGGTCTTCACCACAATGGTGCTTTCTGAAAACACATTTTTAATCAAACTTACTTTAAATGTATAGTTCAAATCTAAATGAAGACCTGGGTAGACATCTGAAATAGTAATAAGGGAGGTTGCTGATGATGTTACAGTTGTTTAATGATCCTCTGCTGAGAATTTGAGAGGTTCAGTGTGTTTTATTTCAGTTGATTTAATCTATGGCTATGATTGAAGTCCAAATGAGATTATAATAGATTTTTTTAAATCATAATTTGGACACTTTGACATCAGACATCATTTGGACACTTTGCTTATTGGAATGTTAATTCAACTAGGGCTGTTTAGTTTCACCTTGTGTACAAATTTGATTAATTTAATGCATTTTTCTAGTTGAATCAACTATTTTGAAGTTTTGAAAATTATAAAATAATGTCTGAAAATATTGGGACAATATGTTCACTCATTCAGAGTTGATTTTAACATTTAATACAACACCAATTGTATTGTACAATTTGCTCTGTGGCTTTAGCTTCAAGGAAAATGTAATAATTAACACATAATTCTCAGCATTATTTAGAATTAATAAAATTTATCAAAAAAATTAAATGCAGATTAATTTAACATAAAATATAAGTAAAAAAAAACAAGCAAAAACAAAACAAAAAGAAAATTCACCAACGTACAAAAGTAGTACAACCGCCATTTACACGCACATGAATATTGACATGCTGAAGCATTAAGAGTTCCATTCACTGTAAATAAGAAGCTAACCCAAACACCTGAAAAACAACCCCACACCATAATCTCCCCTCCACCAAACTTGACTGTTGGCACAATACAGTCAGGCAGTACCGTTCTCCTGAAAACCACCAAACCCAGACTCATCCATATTGCCAGAAAGAGAAGGTGTGATGGTTACTACAGAGAACACATGTCTGCATCAAACATTTTGCATTGCTCTCTGTGCTGTAAGGCTTGGAGGCATCTGCTCAACCATGGAAACCCATTCAATGAAGCTCTCTACATCTGTTCTTGAGCTCATCTGAAGGCCGTGTGAAGTTTGGAGGTCTGTAGCAGTTGACTGCATTTGGTGACTCCTGCGCACTGCCAACATGTGCTTACGCAGCTCTGTGATTTTACCTGGCCTACCACTTCGTGAGATGCTGTTGATCCCAATTGCCAATATGATGTAATATGTGTGGATGTGCTTAGAAATGACATGAGAGCAACCATGAACTGATATGAACACTAGAGGGCGCTGTCGCATTTTGATGGTACTTCTGACGCTCCAACAACCTTTTTTTGTGATTTAAAACATACTTATATTTAATCAATTAGTTTTTAAAAAACTAATCTAACTAAATTTGAACTTTTTTCTAAACCAATGTTTTTTATTATAAGGAACAAGATGTTTTCTTTCCATCTGTACATGAGCAGCAAATGAGATTTAATTTCATTTATATTTAGGTAAAATATAATTCAGGTTCTTTTAAAATTAATTTACACTCTTGTTGAGAAATCAGAGGTTAAGTTATATTAGCAGCTTAACAAAAGAAAGACATTTATGGATTCGTCAGGTACAAGTAAATACTAAAACAAATACTCGAAAGCAATATACCCGACTTTTTTTTGGATTAATGTTGAAGCCTTTATTGCTCATAATATTTTAAAGTCATTTTTCTTATCTTATAAACATGTGATTTTGGGTTATTATGTTAAGGACCACTCTTTAAATGATGCTGGCTTTATTATAAACTCTATTTTATTATTAGCCTATGTAAATTTCACATACATAAATCCAAGTTTGCCAAAAGCAGACCTCTCTTCATGGTTCTAGAAAAAGAAATTCAAATATATATATATAAAAGTGATTTCTAAGTCTAAAGATAGAAAATCAATTAAAACAATTAATACATGCTCCTCTTTTAACATTTTTGCATAAAATTGTTTGTATACATGCATTTATTGTAGTTAAAGTGCGTTTAATAACTCTTGTTTATAACTAAAATTGGAAATATGTGCGTAATAAATTTGTAATTTGATAACTATGTACCCTCTCTTCTGTTTTTTTTTCTTTTTCTTATTATTTTTTTTCTCATTTATTCTATTCTTGTTAAGAAATGTAAAGAGATTTTGTTGTATAAGAAAACTATACATGCTGGTTCTTGTTAATAAAAAAAATAAAAAATACTTGAAAGCTGAATATATAATCTTTCCATTGATGTATGATTTGTTAACATTATTTGGCTGTACAGTCAAAATAATGATCACTGCTGCTTGTTCAAACAACTTATTTAAAATGAGCAGAAACAACACAATTATTGTAATTTCTTTGGCTAATTTCTTTGTTTTCTGTTCAGCCCACTTAAATATGTAAACCATTAAGTTAACTTAAAGGTTTTGTGTTGGGACAACATGAAGGAATTGTGTTGGTCCAACTACCTGGTTAGGGGATTTGTAGATCCCAGCATGCTTTGTGTGGGATTGAATTAAGAGAGGGAAATGTTGATAATAAAATTTATCTTAGGTGTTTAAAGTTAATAGAAAGACTTTTTAAGCGTTTAATCGTCAGTTTAGTTTAAAGATTTAGAAGATTTACATGTAATGCTTTGAGTTTTGAGATTACCACCTTGAAGAAAACCCCATGCTTTGAGATGTTGGCAGCTTAATTGGCAAAAAATGCAGATTGTTGCTTTACTCAGTGAGCAATAACTGTCCTCAAAATAGTTCTGAGATCAGTCTCGATCAACTGTATATGTAAAGCGTGAAATATGCTTAAAATGGCTCTTTTATTTTATTTAGGATACTTTGAAATGTACGACACACAATAAACATACATGATATTATCAGACCTTTGAGTTTAAGTTAAATAAAAATACATATGTATTTAAACTTTTAATTGATCAAATCATGTTGGACCAACTCAACTGCATTTAGCTGTGTAAATAGTTTTTTTTTTAAGTTGGTGCTAAACAAATTTATTGGATGGAAATCCTGCCCTCAATTAAATTGAGTTCATCCAGTGAGTTATTTTTTTGAGTGTACAACTATTTAGAAAATCTGGACTCTGAGGGAGGAAAAATAATAATAATACTGAGAAAAATCACCTTTTAAATGAGTGCAAATTAAGTTTCTATGCACATTACCCATCAAAATTTGAGTTTTGATATATTTACAGCAGAACATTTACTAAATGTCTTCATGCACTGTAATAAAAAATGCTGGGTTCTACACAACCGATTTGTGTTGGAATAACATGAAGGAATTACATTAGCTTTTTAGTTTATACAAATTTAGATTGAACATAAAACAGTTAAGTTGTTGCAATAAAACCTCAACAATTGTTTTATAGCTCATTTTAAATAAATAGTTTGAACAAGCAGCAAACGTCATTTCTGTGTGGAACATCATCTTTACTTGGTATTCTAATGATTTTTGGCATTAAAAAGTTTTTTTTGACCCATGCTAAAATTTTACTCTGTATTTAAAATATACACTGAAAAAAGGTGATTCATTGGATTTACAATTTTGTTTTAAGGTAAGTGGTTGCAAACAATTTCATTCATTCATTCATTTTCTTTTCAGCTTAGTCCCTTTATTATTCTGGGGTCGCCACAGCGGAATGTACCGCCAACTTATCCAGCATGTTGTTTTTTATGCAGCGGATGCCCTTCCAGCTGCAACCCATCTCTGGGAAACATCCATACACACTCATTCACACTCATACACTACGGACAATTTAGCCTACCCAATTCACCTATGCCACATGTCTTTGGACTTGTGTGGGAAACCGGAGCACCCGGAGGAAACCCACGCAACCACGGGGAGAACATGCAGACTCCACACAGAAATGCCGACTGACCCAGCCGAGGCTCGAACCAGCGACCTTCTTGCTGTGAGGCGAACGTGCTACTCACTACGCCACCGTGGCGCCTGCAAACAAGTTGTATGGGCTAAATTTAAACAAATGAAATTTAGTAATGTTCAACTGAATTCGTTTGTTTAAATTCAGCCCATATCAATTGTTTGCAACCACTTACTTTAAAACAAAATTGTAAATCCAATGAATCGTATTATTCAGTGTACTTGTACAGCATAAAACTGGTTTTGTGGTCCAGATTCACAAATCATGAGGGAAAATTAATAGGAGGGTCCAATACAACTGAGCTTGACAAATCGTGTAACTGAAATGTTAGCTCAGCTCACGTCTTGTCCTCCTCTGAAAACCGTAGTCACATTTCAAAGGTTTATTATTCATAAAAACAAAACCCGTATGCCAAAAGTCCCTTGCTGTCAGTTGTTCTGGATAGTTTTCACTCTGGATGGGTGGGCCATCAAGGGCACATTGTGTAGTATAACCTATATTCAATATACTTTGTCCATTATAAAAACAAGTTATATTAAAACTATAAAAAATAAACAAGTAACAATCGTTTTTTTTGACTGTGGGGTAGTACACATAAACGTCTCTAAGTGCATGTGGAAAATAAACATGTGGTTAATAATAAGCATCACTGTTTTATGCTAGTTTTACTCATAAGAAATGAAACGCTGCAATAAAAGTATGTTCATTTCTGCACAACATGTAGTGGATGTGAACTGCACTGTAAAAGATTATTCGTAAATAAGCAGTAATCCATACTTTGTGATTCATGCTTTTATTTTTCCCAGTTTATTTATGCTATTGAATTGCTTTATGAAAAGTTTGAAAAAGTGACTTTTATTAACATTTTTGTTCTTTTAAAAGGATTGTTGTTGTATATTACGGCACAAAAACCCTGTAATTAACTCCCAGTACATGTTATTACCAACAATTGAAACTGGCCCTCAGTATTGTCACATGTTCATAATTAGATTAGGTTATATTTTGCCAACAATGTCAACCTAATGAATGCATTGAAAATATTGTGGTATATACTTGTTTTTGTTTGTGTGCATTTTGTTTTTGTTTTTGTTTTGTTTTGTTTTGTTTTGTTTTGTTTTGTTTTGTTTTGTT
>CAIGQQ010004325.1:1289377-1300315 GCA_903798035.1 Danio albolineatus
TTTGTTTTGTTTTGTTTTGTTTTGTTTTGTTTTGTTTTGTTTTGTTTCACATGTATATTTTTGGCAAGGATTGATTTTTTTTTCTTTTATGCCAAAAACCATGTTGATAAAGGTCGATGTCGATAAATTACTAACTGTTCATATATCAAAACACAGTTTGTGATTAGTAATGTGCATTAAGTAACTCATTTATTTTTCTGAATCATTTTTTTAACCATACATCAATGGAAATCATATTTATTTAGTGCACATGTGATAACAGGAAAAAGTGACACTTATGACTGGATATTATTTAAATTTTGTGGTCCATGGTCATATGTTTTTATTTTTCCCAGTTTATATGCTTTTGAATTGCTTTATGGGACCTTGATCTTTCCTCCAACAACTTTTAACCTTGAAAAGTTTGAAATTTTTTAAAAAGTTTGAAGTTATTAACAACTTTTATAAACTGACAATAAGTCTTACCTAAATGTAAAAATTGCAGTTGATGACTGTCAGAATTTAATTTATTCATTCATTTCCTTCAGCTTAGCCCCTTATTTATCAGGGTTCGCCACAGCAGAATGAACCGCCAACTATTCCGGCATATGTTTTACGCATTGGATGCCCTTCCAGCTGCAACCCAGTACTGGGAAACACCCATACACTTTACATTCACACACGCATTCATGCACTACGGCCTACTTAGTTCATCCAATTCACTTACATTGCATGTCTTTGAACTGTGGGGGAAACCGGAGAACCCACAGGAAACCCACACAGGACATGCAAACTCCACACAGAGTTGCCAACTGGCCCAGTCAAGACTCGAACCAGTGATCTTCTTGTTGTGAGGCAACAGTGCTAACCACTGATCCGCTGTGCCACCCATAATCTATATATAACTAAATATTATTCAGATTTGACCTATGAGAACATTACATATAAAACTCTTCTCCAGTTAGAGAATGCAGTCTGTCATGTAGTCTTGAGGATGAATCAGAGCACATGTCTGTTTGATTACATCTGGGTCATTCCATGGGTGTTGTGAATGTACATGGTTGTGGTTCATGATTTATTATGGATTCTTTTCATGTAAACAGAGCCATTTGATCCCATTTAGCCTCAATAGTAGCCTTGTCACAAGGTCAACATATTTGATTTCAGCCTAAGAAGTAAAAGTTCAATAGTTTGTCGGTCTCATGAAGCACATGAGCATCCCAACAATTGAAACTGGCCCTCAGTATTGTCATAGATGTTCATAATTAGGTTAGGTTATATGGCATTTTGCCAACAATGTCAACCTAATGAATGCATTGAAAATATTGTGGTATATACTTTGTTTTGTTTTGTTTCACATGTATATTTTTGGCAAGGATTGATTTTTGATAAGTAATGTGCATTAAGTAACTCATTTATTTTTTCTGATTAACTTTTATTTATTTATTTTTTTAAGATTTATTTTTGGCCTTTTTGCCTTTATTAGATAGGACAGTATTGAGACAGGAAGCGAAGTTGGAAAGAGAGAGAGGGGGTACTGTAGGGTAGGGAAATGTCCTCAAGCCAGGTTTCGAATTCGGAACGCCCTGACATGCTGCAGCACCATATGTCGGTGAGCTAACCACTAGGCTACTGCGTCGACTGAATAACTTTTTCAACCATACATCAATGGAAATCGTATTTATTTAGCGCACACGTGATGACACAAAAAGTGACACTTATGACTGGATATTACTTATATTTTGTGATTCATGGTCATTTATAAACATTATTTTCCACACACCCATTTAGACCTACAACACTAAAATCAAACAAGAAATGATTTATTTATCCATAATGGCAGAATGTTATCGACCTTATTCTTCAAGTACAAGCGGGCGCAACCATTGGAATCTTTCTGGCCCGAGACTTCCGGTCTCTCACTTCAAATGATTTTTAGACGTTGAAAACAACTTGTTATGCTGCTTAACTTTGCAAACTGATCTTTTCTTATTATATTATTCTACATTTTATGTATAGTCGCGAACACACATGTTTGTATTGCAAGCGGTTTGACCATTTTCTGCCGTTAATTACTACTAGTCATTTCCCCTGTAGGCAACTGAATCGGAAGTTCTAAAACAATTGAAAAATGTATGAAAGTCAGTGGTTACAGGTTTACAATTGGTTACAAATATTTTATTTTGAGAACATTTTTATTTTTGGGTAAAATGTCCCTTTAAAACATGAAGCTGAATCTCAAATAACTTTAAATACTGAATTTGAAAAATACACTACCTGACAAAAGTCTTGTTTTCAATCCCAGTTGTAAAAGCAACCCATACTGTAATAACTTCACTTCTAGTTGATCAATTGGAAATGTGGCAGAAGTTTTTTTTCTGATGAATCATCTGTTGAACTGCATGCCAATCAACACAAATACTGCAGAATACCTATTAGAACACGCATGGACCCAAGATTGTCACAGAAATCAGTCAAGTCTGGTGAAGGAAAAATCATGGCTTGGGGTTACATTCAGTTTGGGGGAGTATGAGAGATCTGCAGAGTGGATGGCAACATCAGCAGCCTGGGGTATCAAGACATTTGTGCTGCCCATTACATTTCAAACGACAGGAGAGGACAAATTCTTTAACAGGATAGCGCTCCTTCTCATACTGCAGCCTCCACATCAAAGTTCCTGAAAGCAAAGAAGGTCAAGGTGCTCCAGGATTGGCCAGTCCAGTCACCAGACATAAACACTATTGAGCATGTCTGGGGTAAGATGAAAGAGGAGGCATTGAAGATGAATCCAAAGAATCTTGATGAACTCCAGGAGTCCTACAAGAACACTTTCTTTGCCATTGCAGATGACTTTTATTAATAGTCCTTGCAGAGATGTATGGATACAATTTTCCAAGCTCATGGGAGTCATGCACAGTATTCATTCTTTTTCCACTGCACCATGACTTTATATTCTATACTGTACATTATTTCTGTTAAGTGACAAAACTTTTGTCAAAGCAAAGTCAGACCTTACTGTCCCAATTAAAAATCAAGTCATGCTCATATTTTATTTTGGTAAAATAAACGTAATCTAGGGGCCCTTGCCTTTCATATAAGCCGTGCACTTCTGATCCGAAATGATCAGCTAGAAGTCACTTTATTATTTGTTGTTCCTAAAACTTGGATAGGCAACAAGACTTTTGTCAGGTAGTGTAGTTTCAAACACCAGCCAAAAAAGTGGCCAAAAACTCTCTTATGTGACGAGTTGAGAGACCAGATCTAACGAGCCTGTTTTTTGGGGGGCTTTTTTCAACAGGGTTGGACTGTTCTCATCTAATAGCTGTGCTTTTTAATGTCAGATACTGGCCATGTTTGCGATCTTATCTTCACCTAGTGTCTCAGCGAGTGTTTAAGTGCTAGGAAGCAGGAGGCCACGGCGACAATAGCAGCACACACTCACTATCAGCCCTGATGGAGCGACACACACAAGAGGCCCTTCAGACGCCGATGAAAGCATAATTCCTGCCTTCAGTTCCACACTGAGCTCAGACATTATTGAGCGATGACAGAGGCAGATCAAGCCATGAGGAGACGAGTGGGAAATCGTAAAAGCTGCTCATGTTTCTGGCTCCATCCGAAAAGATTTGTTCAGCGCTTTGAGATTGTGATGGATTTTCCCAGGTTGTCCGGGACAGCTTTTTTTGTTTGAGGTTTCTGATAATGGCTCATTGTTTCGGGCCGCGGTGGAGAACCTGTGGTGCGGATGGGCCGATTGAGATGCCAGGCTCCACATTCACTGACCGGCAGCAGGCCGAACCTGCATCAGGGGACTGAGGTTAGAGAGACATCATTTAACATATTGTCATTAAGATTATTAATATTTATTGGTTTTTTTTGGTTGAAATGACGTGTTCTCTGTTTCCAGGTGTTGAGATGGAGTGGATGTGTGTTGTTCTTGTGCTTTTCAATGGGATTCATTTAGCTTTTTCACAATTCAATGGATTCAACTGTGATCCCAACTACCACAGCAGATTCCCTGGTAAGAGACAACATTTACTGTATATGCTGGAGAATGTGAACAGTGATAAAGTGAGGCTCAAACATTCAGGGTCAGTAAGTGTTTTGTTTGTGTAATTTGTTTTTAGAAAGAAATGAATGCTTTTGATTGGCAAGTAATATGCACCAAACCTATGGAAATTAACAGTAAAGAAGTTTATAATCTTAGAACAGATGTAATTAAATTTTAAATATTAATAAATCTAATACATCTTTTAAATGTTAATAAAAATAATAATGAAATAATTTGCAAATATAAAATTAATACTGTTATAATATATAAATAACTATTTTTAATATTCAACATAATATTAAATAAAAATAATAATGATATAATATATACAATATAGCATAATGTAAAAACATTGAAAATCCACACAATTTTGATCATATATATTATGTTACAATGTTTTTTTATTTTTCAATTTTTTTACTTGGTAAATAAATGCTTATTTTCTATGTAAACCCAAGATATTCTATTTTCCCATATTAATATTGAGTCAAAAAGTTTGTCTGTACTTTTATTTTATTTTATTTTTATTTTAATAAATGTGGATTATCATGTTTTTAAATGTAGAATGAAGGCATGTTATGATGTATTACAGTTCATTGTTATGTGAAATAATTATAATAATTATGTGGTTTAAGCAGTCGTTAAATAATTGTAATTACACAATTAAATATGTTTTAAATAAAATAGAAAAAATATGATAGTGATGCTATTTTGTTTGTTGTGATGCAGGATTAAAGTGATTTTGACCAAGAACTCACTGTAAAAAATGCAGGGTTCCACACAGTTCCTACATGTTGTCCCAACACAAATCGATAAAGTTAAAGTAAATGTTTTACCAACTTTAAGTGGATTGAACATAAAACAATTAAGTTGTCCCCCAAAAAACTCAAGAATTGTGTTGTTTCAACTCATTTCAAATAAGTAGTTTAAGCAAGCAGAAAATTTTTGAATGTTTTCTGTGTGTTTTGTTTGTTAATTTTTTGTTTAAGCAGTTAAAAAGGTACAAAACTACTGTATGTTATTCATATTCATATATTCATATTCATATTCAAGTTGAAAATCACAGTAATATTTCTGTTCAATTTTGCTCTTAAATGGTCACACCAATGATCATAAAATACTAAATTTATGAATTTCATGCACTCATGATATTGTGTTTCCCTCAAGGTGAGAGAGACATCAGCATCTACTGTGGTGTTCAGACGATAACACTGAAGATTAACCTCTGTCCTGTGCTGTACTCTGGATACACCGATGTTGACCTGGCGCTGAACAGCCGTCATGGAGAACCGCAGTGCAGAGGCTTCATAAACAACAACACTTTCCCCACAGCAGTGCTCTTCAGTATCAGCCTGAGCTCACTGGAGGCCTGTGGGAACGCACTGCAGGTCAGGACACGGCACTTACACACAAATACTGTAGCATGGTGTTGCGATGGTTAATAACACTTTTTATTATTTTTCCAAAATTTGTTTAATGGTTATTTTCAACTTTGTCATAAAAACAAAATTATTTGATATTCCATTTAGCTTTGTGTAAAATGGCTATACAATGTTTTTTTCATTGCATAGGATGTATTTATACACTGTCTAATTTTGTATTTATACACTGTCTTCATATTAAGGCATTCTTGTGGCAAAATTAAATGAAAAACAAATTGAAATCTAATAATGGGAGTAATAATTGGCAGAATTTCATTATATTATTAATTCATTACTTGTTAATTTAATATAATTTATTTTGCTATTTTACATGTCTCTCCTAAAATGCTTAACAAATATGCATTTAGGGCTGGTGACGTACTGTATGAAATCAGTGCCCTGTTTCCTGACAGAAAGTCATATTTTGATTTGATATTTTCCTGAAATGTTTATTTAAAACGAACACCTAAAACTCAGTCCGATACCGTCAGAAAAATCTCTGCCATCATTTTCATGCGTGTGTTGAGTACCTAAGTTATCTGCACATGATCGCTCACGTCACGTTCCGCCGCAGATTGATTGGTGTAATGTCTTGTATACAAAGCGTCACTGACAATCCTGTACACAGCACTAAACCATTTAGTTATGCAGAAAATGTTAAAATATAGTTAAAATATCGATACTTTTCAAAAAATATCAATACCAAATTAAAAGCTTCTGAGTATCGATATGCACATCCCTAAACTACAGATCTGTCACTGAACCGGACTACTATAACACCTCATGCCCACCGGTTCCTAATTCCCTCTGATTGCCCACACACGCAGCTGGTAACTCATCATGGACTGATTACCTGGACTTTATATTCACCACACACACACACGTTGCTGAGTCTTGTTTTTCCTACGAACATTACAAAGTGTTTCCCCTTGTTTAGTCTTCTCGTGTTTTGACCTTTTGCTTGTTTACCGTGTTTTGATTCTTTGCTGCCCAGCGTGACCATTGGCCTGTTTTTTATTATGTATATTGGATTACCTTTTAGCTCCTGTTGTTGACCAATGCCTATATGATTTCTCTTATTTAAACTCATGTGCATCCGCATGTCCGATGTCCAGTGTACTTCGTTTCAGTTATACTTGGTCATTAAATTAATTTCAGACATTTTTAAAGATCAAGGAGATAATAGTGTTAATAGTGAAATAGTGTTAATAGTGAAACTTCCAAACAAATGGTAATTTTGAAAAGTTCTGAAAGTGTTCGGTACCGGATTTAAAATTGTGACATGTATATAACTGTATGACCTCAGAGAAGTTCACTTAAATGTAATTTTAACTACAATAAGCAAAAGTCTGTTCCTGGGTTTCAGGAGGATAGGGATTTAAAAAGACTACAGTGCTCACTCTCTGATCTCACTGAAAACTAGCATTTTAGGAAAGAGTGAACTCACTTGACCCTTTCCCAGGGTTTTTCCAGGTGAGGGAATTAAAAGATGCCAAGTCGACAATGGAGAAGTATTCAGCACAGCCCTGTGGCACACTTTTCAATCTACTCTCTCACTCTCATACTCAACTGCAATAGAAACATGTTGAAACTGTTAGTATTCTTGAACCCAGTGACAATCCTTTTTAATCTAAATCGGTGATATAGAAACTGGACTATTAACATGCATATGCGCAGTTAAAACCAGGCAGCATCATGAAACTGGATTGGGAAAATTACTGTTTGTCCCTCTGAAATTGCATACTGTACTTCCCAATCCCAATTATATAGTATGTGAAAATTAATATGTGAGCCGAGTAGTATGTCCGAATTCATAGTATTCTAAGAACAGTAGATGAGAGGTACCCAGGTGATTTTTTCTGGCAAGATTCTGTGTGCATCCAATGGACACGTTATTATCACATAAGGCAAATGGTTGAGAATGAGAACGAAGCAACATAACTGATGCAGTAGGCAAATGACAAAATGCTGAATGTAGTACTTACTTACTGTAGGAATTGCATTCATCTCTCCTATTCGTACTACAAAGAACATACTTTCAAATTTGACCAAGCTGTTCTTTTTGTTTATAAGTATTCCAGTCAGTTTAAAACAGAAATTGTGATGTGTGTGTGTGTTTTTTAAATAATATTATAATGTATATCACTATTATAGTAAATGGGGGTGGCTCAGTGGTAAGCACTGTCTTCTCACAGCAATAAGGTCACTGGTTCGAGTCCCGGCTGGGGCAGTTGGCATTTCTGCGTGGAGTTTGCATGTTCTCACCATGTTGGTGTGAGTTTCCTACGGGTGCTCCGGTTTCCCCTACAGTCCAAAGACAAGCAGTATAGATAAATTGTGTAAACAAATTTGCCTGTATAGTGTATGAGTGTATGTGTGTGAATGAGAGAGTGTATGGGTGTTTCCCTGTAACAGGTTGCGGCTGGAAGGGCATCCGCTGCGTAAACTATATGCCAGAATAGTTGGTGGTTCATTCCACTGTGGCGACCCTTGATATATATAAGGGATTAATTCGAAGGAAAATGAATGAATCTGAGTGAAATGGCTCAGATTCATCATGAAAGGTGGTAGGATTTGGAATGAACTTGATTTTTCCCTTAGGGAACTTATTGGATGGTTGATTGGTTGTAGTTTGCTATTGCTCAATCTCATGTGATAATCCCACCCTCAAGCCAGTAAACACATCATTAGTTTAAGGAGAGATATTATTGAAAGTGAGAGAGAGTTATTTTGATAAATGAATATGGGGACACATTAATTAATATATAGTGATGGATAAATAATTCAGACATTTAAAAAAATTGCAGCTTTTGATTTCATGGTGACATTTAGATAAAATGTGTTGGTTCACCGGAAATTTACATAAAGGGTACATAAGCATCAATACAAATTTTTGAATTTTTAAAGACTCTTTTGTATCTTTGTTCAGGTTTCGACAACTCAAGGCATCAATGCGTATGGGAACATCTCTATGGTGCAGATGGGAAATATTTCGGGCTACATTGACACTCTAGACCCTCCGACTGTTATCAGCTACCTGCCAGGACTGGTGTATAAGTTCAGCTGTAGTTATCCTCTGGAGTACCTGCTCAACAACAGCCAGCTGGCATCGTGAGTCTGCTTCACTAGCGCAACAACTTACATCTCTCTACTCTATTGGTTTATTTTAGGCTCTTTTTTTCTTTACTGAATTCCTGCATATAATGTTTTCTGCTTTTTTGCCAGCTCATCTGCTGCAATAACAGTGAAAGACAATAATGGCACTTTCCTGAGCACTCTCAGCTTGGTGCTTTACAATGTGAGTGATCTCTAAATATTTTAAATATAATAGATAAAATAGTATTTAAACTGTTTAAGTGGAATAACAGTTGGCAGTAAACGGTAGCTTTTGATCAAATAAATTTCGGATAATTATTTTTGATATTTACATAGATTATTGTTATATTGATATTTAAAAAATATTAATCATATTTGATATGGTTGTAAACAATTTACTCATTTGTATATCTCTTTACCTGATGAAGACCGTGTAGGTCGAAACGTTGTCACATTAAAAGATTTTTGGATAGCTAAAGTGGCAGTGTGCCGATTCTCTTTTTTGTTTGCTACTGTAAACAATTTATACCAATATTATTGGTCATTTCAAAATGTGGGTGTGTACAGAAATGTGTATGTACACTGTAAAACCCAACAGTCAACTTTATCAAATGAAATGAGTGTACATGTAGTTAACTCAAAATTTACAGAAAGTTCATTCTACTCATTTGAAAAGAGTTTTGAACTCAGTGTTGAAGGTAATAAGTTCATTAAAAACCTCTTTATTTCAACTTAAATGGAGTAAGTTCACAGTGCTCGTATAGATTAGTTTTTTAGCTCAAATGGTTTGTAGCAGTCGGTGACCTTAAATGGTTTGAGTTGCCTTAACGTATTAGGTTTTACAGCACTCATTTATTGGGTTTTACTGTGCTCAAATTGCTTCGTTTACTCAAATGGATTAAGTTCACAGTGCTCATTAGGATTAGTTTTTGAACTTAAATGGTTTGTTGCATTTGGTTTCCTCAAATGGTTTGAGTTACCTTAACTTTATATATAAAGTTTTTAAAATTAAATTACAATGTGAACATGGAATGTTTTCACACAGATTTCTATTATTAATGTTCTTTATGTCATCTTTTACAGGACTCAACCTTCAATCAGCTGATCTCTATACCAGTGTCTGGCCTGTCCTTAAAGACTCGTGTGTTTGCAGCAGTTAAAGCTACAAATCTAGATAGGAGGTATATCTTGCAGAGTACATATTGCACAATGCATATTTTATTAGAAATATATTTATATATAGCTGATTTACCCATGATTTAAACAAAATAGAAACAGAATGTAAAAATAAAAACCAATTTAAACTATTAATTAAAAAACAAATAAACTGTAAATTAATCCTATTATAAATGCTTTTACTACATTTGTCATGCATTTTTACATATGGCACATGAAATAATCAGTGCTTGAACCTACTGTATGAACAATTTCTTTTAAACTTGAGATTAAAGATTGGATTTCCATTGACAGCAGAAGCATCTGTGTTTTCTGTCCCACAGGTGGAACGTCCTGATGGATCACTGTTACGCCACCCCCTCTGGGAACCCAAAAGATGAGATTCGCTATGACCTTTTCTTTGGGTAATTTGGTATTTTCTGAAATTATGTGCGCATTAACTCGGTGAGTCCTCATTACCTGCTCAACTAACTGACTACCATACAATGCACAAAAGCCTTTTAGAGGAAATCATTTGTGTGCATGAGTGTGTGTGTGATTGTGTGTCTGAACATAATCACTTCATCAGCCTATTTGAAGCTCTTACTTTTGTGACGGGGGTTTAACAGGTGCTACAAGGATCCACAGACCACTGTTTTTGAGAATGGAAAAAGTCAGATGGGCCGTTTTGCATTTGAAGTCTTTCGCTTTGTGAAACATAAGAACCAGAAGATGTCCACTGTGTTTCTGCATTGCATCACAAAGCTGTGTCGAGCAGATGACTGCGCAATACTTATGCCGGTAAACTTACCGCTGAAGTTTTTTCATGGTTGATAATGTATTTTGAGTGTCCTGACGGTAATATCTGCCATGGCAGATCTGTGGAAAACGCAGGAGGAGAGACAGTGAGGCTGAGCACGCAGTGTCAGGTTCGTCCTCAGGGGACGCCGTCATAACTGCCGGCCCCATAATCACCAGGAGCGGTGAGAGCCTCCATATTCAGCTTTGTAGTCGGTTTAGTGCACTGAAAACAATGACAATTGAGGTTTGCTTTTTCAGAAGTTGCTGTTTTAAGTGGATTTAATTATGAAGAGTATAAATGATAAATCTGCTCAACTCTACAGCATTATATTACAATTAATAAAGCTATTTTTTACAGTACTAATTTTTGGACTCTGATCTGACTCTGATATATATATATATATATATATATATGTTGAGCAGATTTATCATTTA
>CAIGQQ010004325.1:1300715-1315010 GCA_903798035.1 Danio albolineatus
GTTTTATATCATATTCATTTGTGCTCAACAGCTGAAAGAAACTCAAACAGGCGAAGTACAGTAAATGATGAATTCTCATTTTTGGATGACCTATCATCCAAATAAGGGACGAGTTTATTTTTAATTAAATGCTAGATGGCAGCTCCAGAACTGTCCATTTACTAATGAGATGATTAATAAAACGTTTTTTAAGTCATATTCTGCCAACCAACTTCAAAACACACAAAAACTGAACATGATTCAGTGACCCAATATATTCATGCAGATTGTCTTTTTGTTTATTATTAAGAATTTGGTATGATCCGGGATAGTTCAATTCGTCAAAAATCCATCCATCATTAGCAACAGGTCTGTAAACTCAAAGCAGCTTATTTCATATAAACAGGATTAGACTGTGTCATGCAAAGTTGATATTGAAGGACTTTACCAACTGCTGATGTTTTTCAAGAGTATTTTAATGAATTGGGAAAAATGTAAAAAATGTAAAATCACTGAAACAAATGTAATCTACACCCTCAGAAATAAAGGTACAGAAACTTACGGGGCAATACTGTTTCAAAGGATTACAAATGGTACACATTTTAATTGTATTTTTTTTTAAAGAGTATGCAAGAAATACACAAAATGGGATTACAAACAAAAAACAAAACAAAGTATAACAAAACAAAACAAAACAAAACAAAACAAAACAAAACAAAACAAAACAACAACAAAATCATGAAAGGAAAAAAACACAAAAAAACAAAAGACAAAACAATGATAATAATAAAAATTTTAAATTACTATAATAAAGATAATAAACAAATAATAAGAACAAAGTAAAGAATAATGTTAATTAGAAGAATAACAATATGAAGAAAAAATATGTATATAAAATACAATAATAATATTAAAAAAGATAAAAGTTCAAAAGATAACAAATGTGATAACTATAGTATGCTCATGCTGATAATAATAATAATAATAATAATAATAATAATAATAACAATAAAACAACAGCATTAATAATAATTCGAGGAGGTGAAAGTTATAAGATCAGCCTTGAAGTGTATAGTGTGTGTCAGTTGCTTTGTGATGGATTAAAAAAAGTATGACAAGCAGGATGGATCAGTCCAGTGCAATGCCCAGGCTGCCATGCCCACGTCAAACTTATTTGTACATGTTAATGATTAAAATGTATACTTTAGTTACTAATATAATATACCAAAAGACGTACTTTGAAAAGATGCACCAGTTCCCCGGCTTTTGTACCTCTCTTTTTGAGAGTGTATGATAATGGAAAATGTTCTCATTGAGAGATTTAAAAACTTAAATGCTGTCAATCCCTCTACAGATCAAATTAAATAAATAGCTAAATACATTACTCTAGACACATAAGCCTTTTTACTCAAGTAGTTTGTGACTTTTAATTAGATAGTGTTGTCTTGTTGATCAAGATTTTGAGCACCGATACCATACAATAAACACAAGCATACACAATAATCTCTGATAAATTCATGCAAATACTTTAATCTGGTTCACAAACTTGTTTGAAATACCAAATTAGCCAAAGACCTGTTATTGTGATTAAAAGATAAACAATCTGTTAACTTATCTCATGTTTTAAACAAGGTACAAATTAAAAGACCTCATCTACACTGTTTATACATCGAAATATGTGCCACTCCTCCCTGTCAAAAACAAAGTAAAGGCACAAGAAAAAATACAGTGGTGAGAAAACAGCAGTTGAGAAAGCCCCTGATCATAGTTATATGGATGTCAATTCACTGTAATCATTTTGACAGACAAATTTATTAGAATGACATTGTGACTTTTAATGATTTTGACTTTTAATGATTGTGTGATTATATTCGACACATTGACATTACAGTATAGTAGCTTTTGCAGCATTATCTTGAACATTAAAATCGCTCATTTCTTGTCATATAGCAAAACAGAGGCTGTGTAAACATCGCATATTTTTGTGTTTCATATAAAAAAATCAGTTTTTTTTTAAATAATAATTTTTGACACGGTGGCGGAGTAGGTAGTGCTGTCGCCTCACAGCAAGAAGGTCGATGGTTCGAGCCTTGGCTGGGTCAGTTGGCATTTCTGTGTGGAGTTTGCATGTTCTCCCCGTGTTCGCGTGGGTTGTCCGTAGTGTATGTGTGTGAACGAGAATGTATAGATGTTTCCCAGAGATGGGTTGCGGCTGGAAGGGCATCCGCTGCGTAAAACAAATGCTGTATAAGTTGGCGGTTCATTCCGCTGTGGCGACCCCGGATTAATGAAGGGACTAAGCCGAAAAGAAAATGAATGAATGGAATTTTTGGTAATGAAAATTTGTAACTAATTTTCAAGCTGTTTACATGTTCGATTAAAAAAATACTACATAATTTATACAGATAACCCTTTTAAATTGCAGTTAACCTAGACAGTTTTTAATTTAAAAAAAATCTATTATATTGCGTAAAATATACATCTAACATTTGTAGACCTACATAAATTATTTTTATTCCTTAACAATGAAGTGCAATTATTGTAAATATGTACAACCTTTTTGCTGAACAGATTTTGTCCACTGCAGACAAACATTTCAATATGTGAGAATACTATGATTATTCCACATTGATGTTTTATTATGTTGTTTGTATAATTTTTATTTATTCATATCTGCTTCTTATAGCATTAGAGCAAAGATATCAACATATTTAACTGAATACGTCAAGCAATACATTATAATGAGGTCTGTAACATTTTCCGTGGTTTTGTGTCCTTGACAATAGAAAAAAGCCAACACCCAGCTCTCTAATTTGACCCCAATTAAGTGTTGTCCTTCCCAGGTAGCTCGGCTAACAGGTTCACATTACAATTCTGTTGACATTTCACAGATTTTACCTCAATTTCACAATAAACTTTACTGAATTTAGAATCTACCACTGATTTACCAGTCACAGAATCCACATTCTCACCTGTTCATAGCCGTAATAATTCATGACTCAAGATTCTGCTGTTTTGAAAGTGTATTATGAAAGCTGTATTTTATGAAAAACTTCAAGTTTGTTAAATCTGCTTAAAAGGACCCAAATGTGAAGTTTCTTAACCTCTTAAGGCCCAATGTGTTTTTTACATGCATTTTTTATTTCTCTTTGCTATTTGGACTTGTTGGAACCTAATTAAATAAAACCTAAGTATCATCTTTTGATATGATGTACTTTTAGAGAAAAAGTATGTCCATATATGTAAACTCGTGGTCCGAATTTACATGAAACACTTTTTCCTGACTTTTTTTTAATGCTTATTTAACATTAAAAAAAATTGAACTCGCTTTGACTATCAGAGAGTAAAAACAACATATATATATTTTTTCCCCCATTTTGGACAGTTAAAAATCGTGTTTGGGACATTTCATATGCTGCAAAACAGTTGCAGGATGACACTGTATGTCTTTACAAAATATAAATTATTCAAAGTATTTTAAATAGCCACTTAAAAGCTAAAATATGCTGTCCACGTATGTGGACACTCAAGCCCTAGTAATAATTGTCGTTAAAAACCTGTATGATTTTCATTGGATCTTCAAAAATATATATATTTGTTTATGTTTTTGGGCTGTTGGGTGCCATGTAGCTCAATGGGTAGCACTGTCGCCTCACAACAAGAAGGTTGCTGATTCTAGGCCCGGCTGGGCCATTTGGCATCTCTGTGTAGAGTTTGCATGTTCTCCCTTGCATGTTCTCCCTGTCAAGTTTGCATGTTCTCCCTGTGTTTGCGTGGGTTTCGTCTGTGTGCTCCGGTTTCTCCACAGCCCAAAGACATGTGCTATAGGTGAATTGAATAAACTAAATTGCCCGTAGTGTATGAGTGTGTATGGGTGCTTCCCAGTACTAGGTTGCGGCTGGAAGAGCATCTGCTCCATAAAGTGCTGGATAAGTTTGGCAGGTTCATTCTGCTGTGGCGACCTCTGATAAATCAGAGACTAAGTCAAAGGAAAATAAATATCCAGAATTGTGTCGCTTCAGCTCATTGTCAATAAGTTTGAACAAGCAGCAAAAATCTTTTTTTTACTGTATGAATAAAGTTGGTGATATATAGTTTTAGAGCCCCCTGCTTTATATGTAAAACCCTAAATAAATCCCTTCAGCACATCCCTTTGGAAACCACTGTCCCAACCATCAAATGATTATGATTTTATGCAGTGTCCATAAAGATTTCACGTTAGGAAACCTACAAAAAGCATTCAAAAAGGTCAGAGGTCACACTGACAAGACTTCTAGTCCAAAAAGAAGCCAAACCTCCCATATATTGCGTGCCTGTTCAATGGAGTTTGAACTTAGTTTATTAAATTACATCTTTAGATGTTCCAGGATGTAGAAGATGACAAAGACTCTGGTCATTGTTTAAGAACTAACTTTAAAGGTTATGTGTAAGGTTTCAAGGTTTGCCTCAAGGTACTGGTACCTTATCCACAAAAGTTAATTGTTCTCAAGTAAAAGCAACCATACCAAATGGCAAATGACCTTGTTTTGGTCCAATCCAGCAGAAGGGCCCAATCTAACTTTTCCTAGATATGTATGTATATATAAGGCTGAAGCCTGTGGGAGTTAGACCAATAGTGACTTTGCAAAGGGTCTTAAAACGGAAAGGATACATTCAAGAGCACTTCGAGATTTTTGGACATTGATGAAGAGCATGGTTACCATGGTTCTGCTCAGACTGTTGATTTTGGGTTCGCTGGTTCAGCCTGGCTATCTGGGTCTTTCTCCTGCTAGCTGTGGAATTGATTACAGGCGTCCAGGTATGCGTTTGTTTTGTTTTTAACTCACTAAAATAATTAGCTTTCAGCAGAGGCCTCAGGGAGCTTGTTTTTCCTTTCAGACATCACCGACATTGCCGTGACGTGCGGGACAAATTCTATAAATTTGGCAATTCAGGCATGCCCGGTCGTTTACAGCGGATATAACGAGTCTCTGTTGATCCTGAATCAAATCGCAAATGACCCGTTGTGTCAGGGGACGCTGGATGCGAACGTGACTCCTCCGGTTGTGCGCTTCGTCTTCCCAATCAGACAACTAGACTCCTGTGGCAGTTTCTTTCGCGTGAGTATTATAAACATTAGTCATAAACCACATGTACACTAGTTAAATATTCATTAATATAAAAAACTTAAACTTAGCTTAAGCTAAATTCATATAGGTAGTTCAAATGTAGGTAGCCTGCCTCTAGGCCGCATTTTTGTTTTCTTTACCAGTAGGGGGGCAGTGTTGTTTATAATCTCACAGAGAGCGTCATGTTGTTAAGGTTAAAAAGACAAATAGTTCCCAGTTTCTCCGTACTTCGTTCTCTCTTTCTATAATTGAAACTCTGATTTACCTTGTTAGACCACCAGCGCTGCAGGCACCGGGGCTTTTTCGGATTTCTCCAACATCCAGACGGTGTACATCAGTGGCGTGGTCCGCTCTTTCGACCCCACAATAGGGACAGTGACCTACAACGCCGAACTGAAGTATATTTACTCCTGTGCTTATCCACTCGAGTACCTGATCAACAACACACAAGTTGATGTGTAAGCTCTTTCAACTCTCTTCATAACTGAATCCTGTTGGGAAAAAAATAAACTTTCAAACTGACTCAAGAGTTTTTGAAAGTGTTTTTGTTATTATTATTATTATTATTATTACTAAGCCTAAACCTACTATTAAGCCTGCTAATAAAATGTTATATTTTAATGAAGTATTAATAATTATTGAAGCAATATTATTGAAGAATTAATGAGTAGTTCATTATTAAGAAGGTAATACTTTTGTTCAGAAGGGACGCATTAAATTATTCCAAAGTGACAGTGAAAACATTTTTACTTTTTGTAATTTTCCAGTTTCAAATAAATTCCTTTATTTTTCCAAAATTTTAATCAAAGAATCATGACAGAACAATATCTTGGTTTCCACAAAAATAGTCAGCAGCAATGATGATCAGCGTTGATATTGATGATGATGATGATGATGATAAGAAGAAATGCTTCTGGAGTGTTTTAGAAGGATTTCTGTAGGATCAAAATTCTGCTTTGGCTTTGGGTCAAAAGAGTGCAAGATTATAACCATTGCCATGAAGGCACTTACAACAGAAGATATAGTATTCAGCTTAAAGTGCCATTTAAAGGCTTAATTAGGTTAAAGTTAGTTAGGCAAGTTATTGGATAACAGTGGTTCTGTAGACAATCGAGAGAGAAAAATATTTCTTAAGGGGGCTAATAATATTGACCTTAAAGTGGTTTAAATTAAAATAAAAAAACTGCTTTTATTTCAGCCGAACTAAAATAAATACTTAAAAGAAGAAAAAATATGATAGGAAATACTGTGAAAATGTCCTTACCCCATTAAACATCACTTCATTTAAAATAAAAAATGTTTAAAACATTAAGCAATCAAATGTTTTATTAACTGAGGCAGGATGAATGAATACAGAGGTTATAATATATAGATCCTATTTACATTGTACCTTAGGGGTCCCCTGCGTGAGAATATCCATCATGTAATGTCTGTGAATCTGTTTTTTCTAAAAGACTGAAGAAACACCCTTATATAACCCTTAAAATGTTCTTCACACTAAGATAAATTTGTTTCAAGAGTGTACAGTAGTGTAGAGTATTAAACATCTGAAATGCAGTTTAACTGAATATGTACCTGTCTGATGGGATGTTAATGATGCTAATGGGAGATCATTTTAGATGTAACCTCTCTCTCCCTCTGCAGGTCAGCCTCCTCTATTGCAGTGAGGGACAACAATGGTAGCTTCATCAGCACTTTAAGCATGCAGCTGTACAAAGTACGTCTGCAATTTCCAAAATCTGTAGCTTTTCCATGTACTGTGTCATATTGGTGTCTTTCTGCAACCTCTTATATTGATTTTGTTTTTAGGATATAAACTACACAACTCCCCTTGTTTTTCCACAAGGGGGTATTGAGCTCAGAACCCGAATCTTTGTGCAAGTCATTGCAGTAAACTTGACTTCACAGTGAGTTACAATGCTGATGTTTCTTCTTAGATGTGCTTGCATTAGTTTATGGAGAAACTGACTGATCTCCTCGTCCTCCACAGGTATTATGTTCTGCTGGATCGATGCTACGCCTCCATCTCTCCTGTACCCTCCAATTCAACCTTTTTCAATCTCTTCGTCCCGTAAGTACAAGACATGTTCTAAATTTAATTTTAAAAAAAGATTTAGAGTAGATAATATAATATAATATAATATAATATAATATAATATAATATAATATAATATAATATAATATAATATAATATATAAATATTCATTCATTTTCTTTTCGGCTTAGTCCCTTTATTAATCTGGGGTTAACTGCAGAATAAACCGCCAACTTATAATTTTACACCATGGATGCCCTTCCAGCTGTAACCCATCACTGGGAAACATCCATACACACTCATTCACACACATACTCAACGGACATTTTTAGCTTACCCAATTCACGTATAGCGCATGTCTTTAGACTGTGGGGGAAACAGGATCACCCAGAGGAAACCCACGCAAACACGGGGAGAATGTGCAAACTCCTCACAGGAATGCCAACTGACCCCCCAAGGCTTAAACCAGTGACCTTCTTGCTGTGAGGCGACTTCGCTACCCACTGCGTCACTGTGTCGCCACATGATGTAAATTATAAATTATGATTGTTAAATTATATAAAAAGTTAAGTTATTTAATTTATCAGAAATTACAAAATTTTATTTTCATATATGTTATGTAATATATAATGAAATACCTGGTAACATTACCAGGGAACTATTAAAAAAAACATTAAAAATATTTCATCATTAAATAATTGATTCATATTACATGAATTAGAAATTGTGAATTTTATACCTAAAATCCTCTTTATACATAATGGTGTATAATTTGAATAAACTTGAATTAATATGGAATATTAAATAGTATTTAACCATTAATTATTAAAAATGAAAATATTTAATAAATTAAAAACTCCTACTAAATTACATATTTATATATTTTTAAGTATATAATTATATATTTAAATTTAATAAATAAGAATTTGGGGGGTAATGTGGTGGTGCAGTGGGTAGCGCTGTCGTCTCACAGCAAGAAGGTTGTTGGTTTGAACTTTGGCTGGATCAATTGCCATGTATGTGTGGAGTCCTATGTAGTGACCCCGGATTAATAAAGGGACTAAGAAGAAAAGAAAATGAATGAATGAATTAAATAAGAATTTGGCGATTGCATGCTAAATATTACAATATATATAGAATATATTTATATAGAATATATTTATATATTTATATATACATAATATTCTACATATATAACATACATTGTCGCAAAGTAATTACAATTCTAAGAATTTTGTCAATTTAACAAATAATTAAAATAATAAATTACTTTAAAACTATATATGAAAAGTTTTCTAGAACATTTTTTTTGTATATTTAATCCTGTAACATTCTTGTCAATTTCCTTCTCCTGCAGGTGCTCTCAGGACCCAATGACCAGCATGCTGGAGAATGGAGAGAGTCAGAGGGCTCGTTTCAGCTTTCCGGCCTTCCGCTTCGTCGAGCAGCAAAACCAGACCGTCTCCACCTACTACCTGCACTGCATCACCAGACTCTGTGAAACCACCACCTGCCCCCAGTTCAAGGTAGCACACGCTTTCCAAAACTGACCACAAGAATTCAGCTTTCTGTGATTAATTAAACCACCATCACCTCTTAATCAATCAGCAATGCAGCAATAGGAGGAGAAGAGAAATCCAGACCACGACAATTAAAGATGGCGTTTCAGACGCCACATTCATCACCTCAGGACCCATCACAACTCGAGCAGACACCCGTATGACTCTTTTTTTACCTCTTGCATATCATTGTTATTGTTAATTTTATGTTTGCCAACTGTCTTGTATTGATTGGGACATCAATCTAATTATTTAGATGGAATTAGTTTAAGTTATTCCAATGTTTTGGTTTTCTCAGTGTATTTAAATACAGTAGCAGGCAATATTTAAATTTTCTCCTATTTCATAATGGCAAAGTGATGGCTAATAACTCATAATTGTTCTTTCTTTCAGCTCTCGCCACTAAAGATGAAGGTAAGTCTCCTCGATCAGTCTGATTCATTTTTAGATGAATCCAGTGATTTTGGTGTCAACCTTCACCTTTGTGTGTTTTCCAGCAACCAGCAGTGCACAGAAGGGCAGTGGCAATGCAGCGTCTGTGGGTTTGGGAGTCAGTCTGGCTGTTCTCATCGTCGTGGGAACAGTTGCTGGCCTTGTGGCTATGCCGTTTTACCGCAAACTCAAGATGCAGCGTTAAGTATCCCATAATCCTGTTTCATGTAGGACAAATACAGCAGCGCTGGTGGAGGTGGGAACTGGGGATCCGGAATATTAGCAATATCTGACTTTTTTTGTTTAATAATGCTGTGAAGTGATTCATCATGTGATCAAGTGATTATCGCATCCAAAGTAAAAATTTGTGTTTACGTAATATGTTTGTGTGTATTGTATACATTTATTATTTATATATAAATACACACATTGTGCATGTATATATATGAGAAAATGTTATGTAATATGATATATGAATATATATATAATACAAATAGTTTTATATTTGTGTATTTTATGTGTGTGTGTATTAATTTACACATAATTTTATATATATATATATATATATATATATATATATATACTTTTATTTTGGATGTGAAAAATCATTTAACAGCACTCATTTTTAATATTGAAAACTGTCACCATAGCAGACAAACTGTTGTCATTTAAAGTGCAAATAGTGCAATCATATATGTTATTTAAGTAAATAAATGCAGAATTTATTCATTATTAACAGTAATATATTTCAACACATTTTAAAGCACATGAACAAAACAGTCTGAGGTGTTTGGTGTAAGAATGGATGCACACAAGTCATTTAAAAGGTTTTAAATTGCAGTGTGATTTATCAGATTGTGATTCAGGGCTTTAGGATTGTCAGTTTTAATTGAACTAGTTAAAGACAATATGCTTTTTAACAACAAGTGCTGCATGACGAGCCATGCTTTTTTTGAAATATGGAAGGAAAGTGTCTATTTTGGAAAATGGGATTGTGCGTGCTTTGTTTTATTTCAGATACTTGGGCTTATGGAATATGTTACAATTTCTGATCTTGTAAAACCTGTTTGTTTTCAGCAATTTGGATGTGTTTGTACGCTTATTGCATGCAGTGTCATTAATAAAGGCTTATAGGGATGTAACGTGAAAACCCTGAATGATTTCTTCTCCTGTTAGCGAACACCACTAGGGGGAGCTTCACTGTTATTTCAGACAGAACTTAAATGACGACACATTACCTACCAAAACTCAACCAAGTGTGCCGCACGCCTGCTTTCGAGTGAGGGTTTCGGCCGTTAGATCGCCCCCTGGGGGCTGGCTGCAGTACAAGTCATAAAGCCCGCCTCCTCCATGTTAACGAACGAGACTTGAGCCCACATAAAAAAAATCATTACACTTGCAATAAAATGTCCCGAAAGATGGTTCTGGTCAATTAAGGCGCTGGTTATAATGCTGGTATAGGTGCAGATCTTCATTTTTGTAAAGAGTGTGTTTTAGCCAGTAATTTAATGCTGGGCGTGTCATCGTGATTGACAGTTCTGATTGACAGCTTCTCAAAGCACACCGTCGGAGCCTCGGGAGGAGATTGAAGTGTCATTATTCTATTTCTCTGTGTTACTTTACCATGATAAAATGAGTTCAGCAGTAAACAACACTGTCTGACCTACAGAATCTGATGGATCACTGTTTATTCGGCAAGGTCAGGGCTTTATCGGGCTTTATTAGTTCGCTGATACACGCCTAGCCATGACGGGGGAAATGCAGGTGATCGCTATCTAGCAGTAATTCTCTTTATGGGTTTGTAATAATAATTAGGAAGACAAAACTAATGTTAGCCGATCTCCACATTGATCTAACGTTATTTGAACTTGATTAAAAGTCTCTTACGTTTTGAGTTTCTGCATGTCATTGAGTTAATCTACTGAGTTTGCTGTTATAAAATATTAATGTTCTTGAAACATTATCTTATAGAACAAATAGAGCTGTAAATGTGATATATTATTTCTATACATCATTTACCATTGGCTTATTTAAAAACTCCTAATGAACATTAAAATAAATGTAAATTCCTCTTTGCCAGATATAATGAAGGCATCAAATAAACCAAATGATAACGGAGGCAAAAAATGATATACAAGCGATGTTCAGCAGCTGATCGACATGTATTAATACTGCTAAGTTTAATTATTTTATATAGTGCAGGGATGGGACGTGTAAATCTTGCTGTTTTTATCTTTTAAACACACAATTTTTCCCACATGGTAGTCTATGGTGTGTATATTTTGGGTCCTGTTGATTAATAATAAATGTATGTGTTGTTTATATGTTATTGTTCATATTTTACAAGTGTTAGTTCTGTGAAGATAACAATACCAGCAACCCTGTTACAAGAATAATATTTTTTGTGCTCATATTAGTCTGACTCAGGCTAGAGTGTATGAAAGATCGTTTCTTTCTGCAGTATAACATAGATTGCTTTGATCAATTTTATAACCGCTTAAATAACACCGTTTTTAAATCATATATTATTACGTGTTTTTAAATGTAAGTTCTTATATTTACATTAGCAAGCCTTTGTTATAGTGCAGACACCGGCAGTTGATTGAGAAGTTTGGGGGGCGTGGTTAATTTGATGTACAAGCGTTTGGTTGGAAACTTGATTCTGCGGCTCCGCCTCTGGCTCCATCAGCCAGTCCTTCTGCGCATGCCCAGGCTCCAATTTCAGCAGTGTTTTGCGACAGTTTGTGCCTATCACGAGGTGTTTTTTCCTTCAAAGCGTTTAATGGGAAAAGGGGCTGTCGCGTCGTCCATATTTTTTACAGTCATTGGTCAGTACCCCTGCAAGACTTTGATTTTTGTATTGTACACAGGCCAGGCGTTCAAAACAAGGTGCCGGATGCTTTGTCACGTAACCCAATACAGGGTGAGGCCACCCAATGGACATTTTACCTGACTATGCAATTATTGGGGGGATGGACCTCTGATGCCTATCCTCAGTCGTGCTGTCAGACAAAGCACAGTTGAGACAACTACAAAAAATGATCCCGTGATCAGTGATATTTTGCATGACTTGAAAAGTGATGAAAAGGATTGGGATGATAAGCATGTCATTCAGGATCGTTTGCTTTATGTGAAGGATCAGAAAGTGGCTTGTGGACTACATCCAATGAAACAGCTCAGATTTTATGTACCAGCTTCCATTAGAGGTGCCCTGTTAAAATACTATCACGACCACCCCACTGCAGGACACCTAGGAATAACCAAAACTTTAATCAGACTCAAGTTCAGGTTCTTCTGGCCTAAAATGGCTGAGGATGTGAAGAGGTATGTTACCTCATGTACTGCGTGTCAGCTGACAAAGCCTAGTCAGAAGAAACCAGCAGGTTTGATAGTCCCAATTAAGCCACAGAAACCATGGGAATACACTGGTGTTGACTTTGTGGGCCCTCTACCTCACACACAAAATGGAAACGAGTATATTGTAGTATTTGTTGATTTCTTTTTTTAAGTGGGTCGAAATAAATGCAGTACAGAGGGCAACAGCACAAGTCGCTGCAAGTAAATTCATAAGTGAAGTCTTTGCCAGACATGGTACACCAACTCACCTGATTTCTGACCATGGTACACCGTTCATAAGCAATCTGTTTGAGTATGTGGTGGCAACTTTGGGAACTGAACACAGGTTGACTACAGCATATCATCTGCAAACGAACGCTACTGAATGTGTAAACCGCACTTTGAAAACAGCCATTCGTGCGTATGTAGGTAAAAAATACAACTCATGGGACAGGTACATATCTCAAATATGTTTTGCTCTCCGCACCGCTCCACATGAGAGTACAGGCTTGTCACATTTAATGATGCTTTATGCACGTGAGCTTGAGACTCCTCTTGATTTAGTCACTCAACCAAATACTGATGGAATAGATGATTCTGAAATGACTTATCCAGAGAATCTGAGAGCATCCATACAAGATGCTCATGATCATGCCAGGGTTGCTCTTGAGAGGGGTCACAATCGTAGGAAGCGGTACTATGACCTGAAGCACCGTTCGGTTTCATATGCAGTAAATGACCTGGTGAGGGTAAAGACACACCCAAAATCTGATGCAAACTTAACAGCCAAGCTTGCCCCTGTATTCTCTGGTCCATATAGGGTGTCAAAAGTGCTTTCTGATGTTAATTACAGACTGGAGAAGATGGACACAGGAGAGGACATTGGTGTGTTTCACGTTGTGAACCTTCAGCCATTTCACATGCGGGAAAGTGCTGTTTCCAATCAATCTAACATTGACACCGAAGAACCAAATGAGGAGAACAGTAGCTGAAGCTGGTTGCCTGACTACTGTACTAAGGCTGCATTAGAAAATTTCCCTGAAAAATCAGCTGATGCTGTGGACGAAGGATTCTCTAACATAAGACTTGACCGTGACACTGACAGGTATGACTTGAATGACCTGTTTCAGGGGACTGGTTGTTACAACCTGAGACCGAGACAGCATCCACGAATTACTTCTGACTGGACAGTCAATAGGTGGACTAACCCATATCATACAAGCAGGTTTGAAGCTTAAGATAGGGAGACTGAATAGTTTTGAACTGTTGCTTTTGTGTAAAAAGTTTTGTTAGTTGAACAAAGAAAAACAAAAATTCTCTCATATGTGGGTATTGTACACCTTTCTTTTTTTTTACTATGCAAAGTGCAAAGTCTTAATTTGTAAGATTAGACTCTTTCTCACCCTGAAACAGCTTTTCAACTGTGGCATGTATGTTTGGTTGTTAAGTGGGATAAAACTGCTCTCTGGTTGTGTACGGCTGGGGTCAGCCTTTATTGAACGGGGGGGAGTCTGTAACAAGTAAGGTGTATGGCCCCTTTAAGAGCACGCACCCCTTTTTTTTCTGTGTGTTGTTGCTATGGTTTTTATTAGACACGAGCCCCTGCATGTATGTGAGGGTAATGTACTCTGTTGCTCTGTTTATTTTCATTTTCTTTAGTAACCTTGTGTGCGGCATTTAGTTTGTGGAAGACGGTATACCCTTTTTCTGGACAATAAACCACTACCTGAGGGAAAATCATCTTTGCAAACTGGTTATTTTGAGGGCTATCCATATTGCTCCGTACGCAGGCCGTTACAAGCTATAGGAATACTGACATTAAATCAGAGAAATACAGTTTTAAATC
>CAIGQQ010004325.1:1325010-1343720 GCA_903798035.1 Danio albolineatus
GACTAGATATTTTTCAAGACACTTCTATACAGCTTAAAGTGACATTTAAAGGCGCAACTAGATTAATTATGTTAACTAGGCAGGATAGGGGAATTAGGCAAGTTATTGTATAACGATGGTTTGTTCTGTATAATATTGAGGGGAAAAAAATTGCTTAAAGGGGCTAATAATTTTGACCTTAAAATGTTTTTTAAAAAATTAAAAATGCTTTTATTTAAGCCAAAATAAAACAAATAAGACTTTCTCCAGAAGAAAAAAAGATTATCAGACATACTGTGAAAATTTCCTTGCTCTGTTAAACATCATTGGGGAAATATTTAAAAAAGAAAAAAAATCAAAGGGGGGCTAATAATTCTGACTTCAACTTGAAATTAAATAAATCTTACATATTGTCCCTATTAGGAAATCCCTGTATTAATTCTTAATGTGCATGCTTTCCTTCAAAACGTAAATATTATCTGTACTCCTACTCCTTGTGTCTTTTTTTGAAGATATACTCTTGTTTTAAGTTGCTCAAAAAACCCTAATCTAATCTAATTAAGACAGTCACTTGCTTTGTTTCTAAATGAATCAGCATTTTTGAATTAATCATTTGAATGAATGCTGGCATTAATGCCTCATTAAAACCTGATTTATACTGTGTCAAGTGGTCGCCATATCCCATGGTGCATACCTTGTACATAGCTGATGCGTTGTGAGCATTTATACTTCAGTATTCTCTCTGAGCTGCTCTGGCAATAACACTTGCTAGTATGCAGTGGGGTTTCTATGTTCTATGTCAAGTTTCATTGCCAGTGTTTTGAGTTTATGCCAGAAATGCATGTGATGCTACAGTAGCAGCTCAAACTCACACTCATTCAGAGAGGAAAGAGGAGGAAACTGGTGAATGTTCTACAGCTTTAAACAAAGTAAACAAACAAAACTATCCATTCATAGCTTCCCCGTGTGACTCGACACTCACGCCACTGACCTTGACACAGAAGTATAAATTGGCCTAAAAGGAATAAAAAAACTCCACTCCAACAGGCTCATTTTACAATTCCTCTAGAGTTGATCTGCTGAGTTTTACCATTTTTGAATCCATTCAGCTGATCACTTTTCCTGTTTAAAGCATGACTCTTCTGTAGTTTCATCATGCACTAAGACCAACATAAAATGAAATGTTGCAATTTTCTAGGCTGACATTCTCTCATTCTGGCGTAATAATCAAGGATCTTTGCTGCCGCACCATGGCTGGATGGAGCACAATGATATAATCCAGATTCTCACTGGTGATGCAAGTGTAGAAGTGTAGGCTTGTTGCTAGGGACTATTTTTAAGCACTGTGTAATATATCACTGCACCTGCTGCAGCCATGGTATGGCAGCAAACATCGATAATTATTACACTAATGTCATATCGTTTTACAAAATAGCAACTTTTTATTTTCTGTAGCTCCTACACCGGGAGTGTCCAAACCCAGTTCTGGAGGGCCAATTTCTAGTATATCTAGTAGAAGCTTGATCAGCTGGTTCAAGTGTGTTTGATTAGGTTTGGAGCTAATCTCTCCAGGACACTGGCCCTCCAGGACCGAGTTTGGACATCCCTGTCCAACATGATCAGACTACAGAATATTCAAGCTTAAAATAGGAAAATTATTAAAACTCTATGGTAATTTTTGAACAAGATGCTAATGGTCTAATCTGATTCAATGATCTATGCTAAGCTAAGCTAAAGTGCACCTCAGACATATAAATCAGCTGAAAGGATTCAAAAATGGTAAAGCTCATCGGTTTAACTCTAAGGGAGCTGTAAAATTAGCCTGTTTCAACCTTTAAAAAGTGGAGTGTTTCTATTAGACAGTGACTTGCAGCCATCTACCACTTATTTATCCACGATAAGCCTAAAACCAAAACACAATCAGCAAAATATTCATTTAAACAATCAAACATTATTGTACACTGGTTATATCTCATTCCTTAGTAATTAGCATTACCTGATAAAAGGGCTTGTCTAGGATGAGAGTAGGCAGGGACTTTCTCAGAGGAAGTGGCTGTGACCTCATTAGTCAGAAAGATGACTTCATTTCAACTGAAATGCAAAGTGCTAATTGCAACGGCTAAAAGTAATATGCGAGAGGTGATTTATTGTGTCGTAATGGAATTCTCTATGATGCAATTTCATGTAATGTTAAATTGCATGGCAGGGTTAAGCTAATTAATGGAGGGGATATATTTAAAATAGACAAGCAGTGTCATTTTGCGAGATGGAGCTTGCAAGAAATTACCAGACAAGAAAGGAATCATGAAACATTGATGCACTGTACCATATCCAGACAGATGGGCCGATCTGCCTCCGTCTCTGGAGACTTCGGCTAAAACATTAGCGGTGAACAAAACTCTCTTTTAGATTCTCTGCAATATTGCTGTGATGTTGGCTTATGCTTTCTTGACAAGATAATGGCAGATGTTTTGTGTTTAGTTTTAGAAAATGGGAAAATCAGTTGCCGAAATTAGCTCATTACTTTTAGCCACACAAAATGTTTTAAGGGTTGTTCAAACTAATGAAAACGCAGTCATGGTTTACTCGCCCGTAAGCCTTTCCAAACCTTTATGAGTATTCTTTCACCCACATGAGCTCAAAAGAAGATTTTTTATGGTTTTTGAACTAGTGACTTTCAAAGAAGGAAAAGTTAAAAATAATATTGAAGAATTTTTTTTTAATTATCATATTTTTATATGAATATATTTGATTTATGATGTAAAATGACATATTTTCAGCTTCATTATTTTCAGTCCAACATTTAAGCATACATTTCTGATGACATCGCTGTTAACAACTGTTCAATAATTTGAGGTTGGTAAGATTTATAATATTTTTGAAATGAGTTGAAAATTTTTGTGTTTTATTGTTTTATTTTACTTGATCAACATGTATATTCTTATTTGATGAAATATTATTACCTATTATAACTTCTGTTTAGGTGCTGTGGTCGCACAGTGGGTAGCGATGTCGCCTCACAGCAAGAAGGTCGCTGGTTCAAGCCTCGGCTGGGTCAGTTGGCACTTCTCTGTGGAGTTTGCATGTTCTCCCCACGTTTGCGTGGGTTTCCTCCGAGTGCTCCGGTTTCCCCCACAAGTCCAAAGACATGCGGTATAGGTGAAGTGGGTAAGCGAAATTGGCTGTGGTGTATGAGTGGGAATGAAAATGTAAAAGTGTTTCCCAGTGATGGGTTGCAGCTGGAAGGGCATCCGCTGCGTGAAACATATTCTGGATAAGTTGGTGGTTCATTCCGTTGTGGTGACCCCTGTTTAATAAAGGGACTAAGCTGAAAAGAAAATGAGTCAAGGAATAACTTATTTTTAATATATTTTATTTTAAATGTAACATTCTCAAAACATTAAAATACGCTTATTTTGTGCTCAAGAATTAATTCTTCTTATTGACAATATTTTTGATTCTTTTTTATGTGAAACAAAAAAAGTTTTGCAACTGCATGCATGTATAGTGTCAATGAAATATACACTAAAATAAAATTGAATAATATCTGCAGCTGTGTTATTTAAGTTCTTCTGTGCAGCAAATGTCTGTGAATGTACACTTTCATGGATAATTCCACAACACATTCCATAACAGCTTGTGGAAAAAAGAAGTGCAATGCAATCTAAGAAAAACTGGTTTCAAGGAGTTGAGCAACTCTGTTTATTTAGACACTCACAGGCTTCTTGGAACATGAAATCATGTTTATCATCAAGGTTGCAACTGTTATCTGCGGTTATGATTAAGACAGGGAGTGCCAAGTGACATTTTTTTAATATTATTATTATTTTATTTTTAAAAAAAATTGGCATTCAGACAAATGTCTTATTGCTCTGGTTTTGGACACCAGTAAGACCAGTTAAACACATAACTTGGGCTTTAACACTGTACAGTCCTTCTCAAAGACATTTTTTTTTTCAATGCTTGAAGATCGATTTCAAAAAATAAAGAACAATTTCCACACTTATTATTTCAATTTTCCAACATTAGTTTTATATATTATTTAATAATTATTTTTGTTGATTGGTTGGTGGGTCGGTTTTACACTTTGCAGGCAATGTATATAAAGTATAGTTCACCCAAAAATGAAAATGTACTTTATCAAGTGGTTACAAACCTTTATGAGTTTCTTTAATCAAAAAAAAGAAGATATTTTAAAGCTAAACCTCTATTTTCAGTACTGGGTTGTTGCTGGAAGGGTATCCGCTGTGTAAAACATATCCCAGAATAGTTGGCGGTTCATTCCGCTGTGGCGACCCCTGATAAAAAAGAGACTCAGCCGAAGGAAAATGAATGAATGAATGAATGAATGAATGAATGAGCGAATGAAAACTTGTAACTATTGACTTCCATGGCAGGAAAAAGAAATACTAAAAAAGTCAATGGTTAGAAGTTTTCAGCATTCTTCAAGCTTCTTCTTTTGCTTTCAGCAGAAAACAGAAACTCACACTCACATGTTCGGAACAAGTAAAGGGTGAGTAAATGATGACGCAATTTTCAGTTTTGGGTGAACTAGCTGTTTAAGGTTTATTAAAAACACATTATAAATGTCCAACTTCTCATGCCAGTTGGGTACTTTTCTTTATGTATTTATATTTATGGGAACGTTTAGAAAAAATAACAGTACTCATACAGCCATTATTAGCTGAATACAGTTGACATTGAGTGTGGATAAATAAGTGAAGAGCATGATCCAGTGAAATGTCTAATCCGATACCATTATGTCTATCATTATGAGTGTATTTTGTTAAATTTAAGTGGTGTTTTCTCCTAGCGGATGATGAGGCTCTAAGATTTCACAGCATCTGAAATACACAAATGGGTTTGTAGTTATAGCATGTCTCCTGCTTTTGTTTAGGTGTAAACAAGTATGTTTATGAAGGCCAAAACTAGCAAAATGGACAGAATATGATACAGTTGCTATGCTAAAAGAGAAAATGTAAGGTCATTGGGATATATCTTTTATATTTCTGTGACTGTTTATGCATAAACACAAGTCATAATTAAGTAAAAATATTGATGCGGATCATAGTTTTAATGTTATAACTTATGAAGGGGGTGTGTTATGAACAGAGCTGCTCACACACAAAAAATAGATGATTGGTTAAATTTGGAAAGGTAAAATGTTTGACGTTTTAAGAAATAATTAATCTACCTGAGAGAGAGTTGACAGTCTGTGTAACTGATGGTTGAGCTCCAAAAAAATCTGCAATGAGCTGCTTTGAACAAAAAAAACAAAAAGGCAGGAAATAAAGAACCCTAAACTCACACACCATGAAAGAGTTCTTCAGGATGATATGGTTCTCCAACCATTACTACAAAGTCAGAACCATCTTTGTTTTTTAGAGTGCACTAATTACATTTGGTGGAATGAAAAGGTTCTTAATGGAACCACCAACGCCATTACAGAACCATTAGTTACAAAACCGAAGAATACTTTGGGGTTTACCATCAAACCATACTGCACTACTAAAACAGAGGACGTTTACACCCTCTGACCCAGACATGAAGGAGAGTCCAAGGCTGAAGTGACAGACCATGGCAGCAGTAGGTGACTGGACGCTTGAGTGAGTCCTACAGACCCCCTGATGAGTGTAGACCAGCCCCGCACACAAGTCCCCCGTCCTCCTCCAGCTGTAGAGGAGCTGCTCGTCTTTCATAATTCATCACGAGGGCCGAGACACAATGCAGACTCTGCCCGCAGGCTCTGCTTCGATGTGAACCGTGCTGCATTATGCATAAGATCTGTTACGTTGTGTGCTTGAGAGTGAGCGAAGGTCTGCCCTCTGCCTCGTTGAGTGATTGGGAAAGAGGGCAAATGTCAATGTGTATTGTGATGACCCAGATGATTTGTGAAAATGCTCCTCACGAGTTACACAGCAGGCCAGCATGAAACTGTCACTATGCTGAATTGCACGCAAGGATGGCCATGGTATGTGTTTAAGTGGTGAAAAGTAACGATCTCACACTGTGAAAAAAGCCCCTTCATTTACTCATCCTTGCGTTGTTTTAAACCTGAGATGCGTCAAGTCATTTTTTAATTTTTGTATAGCATTCCAAACAATCCTGACTGTCAAAGGTATATGAAGTTTCATCTGTGTGGAACAAGTTCAGTTCGTTTGGCATATTCATTTCTACGGAATGCTATTTGTATTTATTTCCACTCAATGCTAAATATTGTTCTAGGTATATTATTTTTTGTAAAAGATGGTTGTTAAAAGATTCTTTAGAAGTTCTATTAAGAAGCATATCGTTGTGAAGAACCATTTAATGCCGTGTGAGTTTAGAGTTCTTTGTTTCCCGCCTTTTTTCAAATCTGTAACTGACAAAGCTTTGTCAGTTACAGATTTTAAAAAGGCGGGAAACAAAGAACTTTAGTGCATTACTGGTTTAAGGAGCTCAAGCATCAACTATAAAGTCTCTTCCAACATAGTAGATCTTTCTTGTTTACAACCTAAACAAAAGAGGAGACACACTACAACCTATTTTGTGTACAGATGCTGTGAAGGTATCATTTTAAGAGAAAATGTCACTCAATTTTAGGAAAACGCACTTATAATGGTGGACATAAACAACATTTAACTTGGTCATCTATTTCCTGTTTCTGCTTTTTTCACTGATTTATGTATGTTTATTCATTTTCACTGTCAAATTTATTAGTGTATTAGGCTAATATTTGAGTACTGTCATTTTTGTGCTATCGTCAATACAAAAAAGCCAAAAAATAAGATGTTGAAGGATGTGATTCAATATAGAGCAGCTCTAATGACAACTAAGCAACACTGACAAGAACCAAACCCCACCAACTGACAAATGGAGAACAAACCTTGTGAGAAATTAGCCTCTCAGAATAATTGTTTGTCATTTATGTTCAAAAGTTCCACAGTTACCAACATTGTGCATCAATTTAGTTTTTCCCGGTCTATAATTTCAATCACAAACAGCATGTTCATTTGGTTAGACTCGGAGCCACAGCTCTCAGCCTGTGCAGATTTTCTTCCTATAGTGTGATGTACACACTTTAATATATTTCAAATAATAAAGCTTGTTATTTACGGCAATAATCTCACATTATCTCAAACTTTTTTAAGTTATCGCTCCATCTCCTGCATGATGTCTTTAAAAAAAGGGTTTTTTTAGCCTTAGTTCTGCAGTATTTCAACTATGACACTTTGTTCCCTCACAGATTCACATCACCTGTTTCTGTTTTTCTTGATATTTATGATATGATAACATTCCTTTTATTTATTTTAAATAACAATAATTAAACTTATGTTTACTCATTCCCGTTAGTAGCCAAGGCATCGTTTGTATTTTTTAAAAACATTTTATTAAATATCTAATTGTGTTATTGTTTTAATTATTTTCACCTTCGCTTTAATAGTTTCTGACTGCCTTCACAGTGACAACACTGTATATTGTACTACCTCAAAATGTCCCATGTGTTGTTGAAATACAGTAAAACTATGATCGAGCTACAGTAAAAATATGGTTAAAAAAAGGTTAACAGTAAATTTCATTATAATGAAAGCTACCTAGAGATCCCTTTGTAGCACTTGTTTAGTTGGTGTTTAGTAATTGTTTTCTGGTAGTGCTTTGCCTGTGTATTATAAAAATAGGATTAACAGGAAAAATAGACATTAGTATTTCATAACAATGGGTCAATATTTTTACATGTTATCAGAAATACAACAGCTTAAAAATGATTAAATTTGCTTTGCTGGCAGCTAGCTCTCTGCAACTCTCACATGGTCGCCCACTGAAGCCAAGCAGGGCTGCACCTGGTCAGTACCTGGATGGGAGACCACATGGGAAAGCTAGGTTGCTGCTGAAAGGTGTGTTAGTGAGACCAGCAGGGGGTGCTCAACCTGCGGTCTGTGTGGCTATTATTGCCCCAGTATAGTGAAGGGGACTCTATACTGCTCAGTAAGCGCCATCTTTCGCATGAGACCTTAAACCGAGGTCCTGACTCTCTGTGGTCGGTAAAAATCTCAGGATGTTCTTCGAAAAAGAGTCTGAGTTTAACCTCAGCATCCTGGCCAGATCTGCCCATTGGCCTCTGTCCATCATGGCCTCCTAACCATCCCCATTTCATAACTGGCTTCATCATTCTGTCTCCTCTCAACCAGTCAGCTCCCCCCGTTGTGTAAAGCGCTTTTAGTGTCTGGAAAATTGCTATATAAATGTAAGGAATTATTGTTATTATCATATTTTAACAGATGTTTTACCTATAGTATATAGAAGCATAGTTTAACCCTATAAGACCTGAAAGATCACAAAATAGCCAAAAAAATCTACGTTGTTTTTTAAACCATCTTGCAAAATTCCCCCCAAAAAATTGCCATATACATTTTTTCATGATATTTATTTTGCCTCACAGTGAATACCTCAGGCATCTGTGCAACTTTTTGATCACAACATTGTTCATTTTAATCACAAGAAAACAATTTTGCTTATAACTTTTTGACAACAGAAAACATTTCAGACCGTTTCCTCTTTGTTTTTACCTGTTATACCAGTTGTATATCAAATCATATACAACAGATTATTAAACAAAGAATTGATCAGGCAGATATTATATAGGTCTTAAAAACTCGTGTATCAAATATTATACAGCCGGCTTTACAGAGTTAAAATCTCTTTGTCTTTCTTAATATGGACAAAAGCAGTTATTTTGTATTCGTCACACAACTAGAATGACAAAAGATTGTATAAATATAAATTTAGAGCAACACATTACACTTGATAAATTGCCTTTGTTGTTCGAAGTGTTTATTTAAAATCAGCTGAAACAACACAATTCTTGAGTTTTGTTGGGACAAGTTAATTGTTTTATGTTCAATCCACTTAAATTTGTAAAAATGTTTGAGTTTACTTAATTCTTTCATGTTATCCCAACAGAAATCGATTGTTGTGTAACCCAGCATTTTTTTACAGTGTACAATCTTCAATCAAAAGTGGCCTACATCCGGTTAATTCCTTCATTTTACTGGAACATCACCATCTCTTTACATCAAGTTAGTCACTCTCAGAGTTCCGCGCAGTAACTCATGCAGTCATTATGAGTCGCTCAATACAAGTCTTACCGGTTCGCGAAGCAGCTTAGACGCTCTTTTATTTGGAGGAGTGAAGGGATCTGTGCACTCTGATTCAAAGACAACCACTTCATTAAAGATTTATAGCCTCAAGAGATGCAAAGACATTTCAGTTTAGAGTACAAATGCTGGTATTGTCCAGCGTACAATGAAAAATATGTGCTCCTTATAACGGGATTTCTTTCAGAGACTACAGTTTTATCATCACTGTTTCGATACATGTACATTCAGCATGAGGAAGCTGTCCGTCTCTGTAGACATATGTAAACTAGCTAATGATGATCATGTTTGTGAGGGACGCAGTGAAGGGGAAGTGAAGGAGTGTGAATGAATGACAAGTGACAGTTGTCAGGATGTCTAGGCAGATCTTTGGCTGCGGACGTGTTTGGGGTTTGGAAATTTCATGCAGTTTGACCCCGCTTGGAATGTGGCCATGTCTGCGAAGCTCATTTTTTTGTCTGCAAAACTGCCAGAGGGCTTGTGAAATTCAGTCAATGGCACGACAGGATCTCAAACAGACATCTACAGTTCCACAAGAAACCTGCAAAGAATTACCAACCCAACAGGATGAAACTTGTCTCCGCAGCTTTATCTTTCTTTTATATTTAAAGCATTTTCACATATGTTCTATGAAGCTATAAATTAGGTATTTGCAAGGTGATTTACTGGTTTAACATTAGTTAACAGAATTGCAATAGTGGTAGCGTTCTCCAGCCTCCGGCACCTAGTCTGCAGCTCCACACAAGACGTCTGGCCATAGGAGAAACGGTCGTGCCCAACTGAGCCTGGTTTCTCTCTAGGTTTTTTAATTCTTCACTTTTGCCAATTGGTGAAGTTTTTTCCTCGCCACTGGCTTGCCTGGTTCGGGACCTGTAGGGCTGCGCATCAATGGGTTTGCTCTTCAGTATTTGGACTCTCAGCAGTGAATATTAAACCACACTGAACTGAACTAAACTGAACTCCAACACTGAAAACTGGACTGACACTGTTTCAATCTACTATAATCTCTATGTGAAGCTGCTTTGACACAAGCTACATCGTAAAAGTGCTATACAAATAAAGATGAATTGAATTGAATTGGTACTAATCTAAGAAAATTATTAAATAATCCATTCATTCATTCATTCATTCATTCATTCATTCATTCGTTTTCTTTTCAGCTTAGTCCCTTTACTGGGGTCGCCACAGCAGAAAGAACTGCCAACTTATCCAGCATATGTTTTACGCAGCGACTGCCCTTCCAGCCGCAACCCATCTCTGGGAAACATCCATACACACTCATTCACATACATACACTACGGACTATTTAGCCTATACCCAATTCACCTATACCACATGTCTTTGGACTTGTGGGGGAAACCGGAGCACCCGGAGAAAACCCACACGACCACAGAGAGAACATGCAAACTCCACACAGAAATGCCAACCGAGGCTAGAACCAGCAACCTTCTTGCTGTGAGGCAATCGTGCAACCCACTACGCCACCGTGGCATCCTTTTACACCCCAATAAAATATAAAATATAATTCTAACTTACAAGCAAAATTAAATCCATACAAAATAGAGGCCTCATTCATTTTTCTGATTTATTTATTGATGGAGTTTTTGCTAGTGTTTCTATTCTTGTAGAGAAATTTAATATTCCACAGTCTAATTTGTTTCGTTTTTTTCAAGTGCGTAGTTTTGTCCGTTCCCATTGTCTTTCATTTCCTAACCTGTCAGAGCCTTCTTTATATGAGAGGTGCTTAATTCAGAATCACAGCTCTATATCTTGTTTATACAATCTGATTCTTCCCCATACTTTGCCCTCTCTTTCCAAGTTTAAGCATCAATGGGAGAAAGAACTTGGACTTGGCTTGGATCAGGAATGGTGGGAAATGGCTGCTGAGAGGGTTAATTCAATTCAATTTAAGGTTTTCCATAGAATTCATCTAACGAATGTCAAATTAAGTAAGCTATTCCCAGGCGTGGATGTTTGTTGTAACAGGTGCTCGGCTCCTGCTGATCATACCCACATGTTTTTTTCTTGTCCGAAGTTGGAAAATTAAAGAAGAAAGTTCTTTCTTTAATACTTTTTCTACAATCTTTAATATTTCTCTTGAACCATATCCTTTGATTGCTATTTTTGGTGTAACAGCTTTGTTGGATAACCTTTCAAATAAGAATGCTAGCCTTTGCATCACTGATAGCCCGGAGACGGATTTTATTACACTGGAAGTCTTCTAAACCTCCTCCCACTGTCTCATGGTTTGAAGATTTGATGTCTTTTCTATATATTGAAAAAATTAAGTTTATATTAAGAGGTTCCACTGATTTTTTTTTATAAAAACTGGGATCCTCTAATTAATTTTTTCCAGGAATTCAACTCATCTCTTCGCTGATTTATAAGAATTTTTATTTATTTATTTATTTTTTCTCTTTCAAGAAAGATCTCTGCCCTTTTTATTAATGTGTGCGTGTATTAGTTATATTTTATGTATATTTATTTAGTTGCTTCGACAATTCCTGTAGGTGCTAATGTTGTGTGTGTGTGTGTCTCCTCCTTGGGGGTGGGATGGGGGACTGAGGGTTTTTGAATGTTCTTGTTTACCCTTAGTTATTGTTAAAAAAAACAATTTTTTAAATTGTAAGTTATTTTGGTATTTTTTTTTTTTTGTAGACTGCACAAAAACAAATAAAAAAATTAAAAAAATTAAATCCATACAAAATATTTAATTTAGTAGTTTTTTTATATATTTTATTCACTGTAAGCTTCTATTATTTATTATTTATATATATTGTTAATTTATTTTTATTTCAGTTTCACAAATAGCTCCTATAAATATAAATATATATGACATTTTCTGTTTATCGTACACCCTCAGACCCCCCACAGTCTCATTTCTGCTATCTCAGTTTTGGTCCCTGCAATTGAAAAAGCCAAGCAAATTCCAGAGTTATGAAAAAAGAAAAAAACGTCATCCTTTATCATTTGACTTTGTTCTGCATCGCGAAAACTAAATGGGAGGAAGCTCATTGCGTTCATGTTTGTATGCAACTCTGAAACCTCCCGCCATGATTAAATTCATGCTATTAAACAGAAACAAGCTGACATGTTCTCCAGTTCCTCACTTTGTGGATGCATTTTCATTTGTGTTATAACTGAAGCTTCTTAATAATGCATTTCATTCAATTTCTATAATCTCAAACAATTCAAATCTCTGCTTTTAGCACTTTAAATTCTCTACAATGTGTTTATTTTGGTAGTCAAAGAACAGAGGGATGGTTAAGTAAAGTTTTTGGTTAAGTAAAGTTTATTTGCTAGTGTTTCCAAGCTTATGCTCACCCTGCTAACTAAGCATTCTTGTAGGATATGAGCGTCTAAACTGTTAAAAGTGCTTAAGGTGATATTTGTAACTATACTCATCGCCTGAAGTTTTTGCCTTTAGATCTTGTTGTCACTGTTTTCAAGGGCTTGTCCTGGTTACTCTCTATCACTAAAAAACACGATGCTAATCAAAGAAAAACAACAACAAAAACAACGCCCTGACGACACCCAATGACTGATACTGCTCACAATATTGTTGATGTGGGTCTCGGTCTGTTTTCTGTCAGATATCTTGATCTCGGTTTCAGATACTGAGCTTTTGTCTGGACGTCTGCTCTTGCTTTGACAGACTCCAGGATTGCGGTTATCAGCAAACCAGAGCATCCGAAATCTCTCATTTTGCTTTGATGCACAATGAAAGAGATAAACATACAATGTGTGGGATGGAGAAGACTAATATTTCATTAAAATGAGTCAGAAACGGGGTTTAGTGACTCTAGAGATTACTATGAAATGGACATGGTGTAACTCAGAGTTTGAAAAAGCAAACATTGTTTGGATGTGGAGAAGTTAGCCATAAGCTAACTTTGAAAACTACTTTAACTTTAATTCTTTGGCTCTGATTTTCAGTGTTTTGAATATTAGTTTAAATGAAACCCTGTTAAATGTAGGGTTGAGCTGGCATCACATTGTTTGCTAAACAAGTATGTGTGAATGTTGAGACCGTTTGAGAGCAATTAGCTTCAACATAGTCAGTGAGGCAGAGATGAGTTTTAGAACACTGTTGTTTTTAGCATCAGTGTTCACCTGAAAGTTGGCAGAACTAAAATAACAGACAGTCAACTTCACAGTCTTTGTTGTTTTGTTAAGGGCTTTATGAGTTTCCCAGCATGCATCATGGCATGAATAAATCATACAGTTAGTGTTAAGAGATTAACATTTTTCATTCTTTGATTGTTTTTCTTTTGGCATCGCTGTTAGTTTTTTCTCTTGTGTTTACGTTCAAAGGTCATAATTTTAATTTATTATCAACTATGAGCTTGGAGTTTTAATTTTAAAGTGTTTGAAGTCTTAATAAACACTTATTTTGTAAAAATTTCTAATGTTGATTTATATTTTACCACAGAACATGCAAATCCATGTTGCCCAATGATATATTTTTGACATATTTTGTTTTCTTTTTCTCTTTGATTTTATTTTTTTTACAGCAAAATGTATCCATGTTTAATTTAACACTTAATTCATTATACTTAATTTAATTATTTTAATAATAGAGAAAGCTACTGTGAAATATAATATCCCACACCTTCAGCAGTTTTAGGTTAATGTTATGACTGAGATTACAGTGCACTGCATGTTAACTTTATAGCACTCGAACATCAAAGAAATCAAAGGATCTCTACATGTGGTCTGCCTTTTAGGTCCTTTCAGAAGTTATCAAATATTTACATGCCCGTACCATCATAATCCTCTGATAAAAGCTTCATATATAACCTCACATAACACAAAAAAGCAATAAAAACCCAAACTCTGTGCCCTTTAGAATTTTACAAAAGAACGTCATGCTGTTTTATGTTACATTATATCATTGGGCCTTTTTTTTAAATGCTAAATAAATGACTGAAAAGGAAAACACCTCATAATTGTAGTGCAAGTGGAAGTACAATAAAAAGCCCTTCTCTTTTAGAAAAGTTATATAATGGCACAGTTTGATATGCTACAATTCTATGTAACAGGGAAGAAAGGGGGGGAAAGAACCCCTGGGGAAAGGAGGAGCTATAAACTCACATATGGAGCAGGAGAAGGTGAAGGGCTCTCAGCAGACGCTGTGATAATGGACGCTTTGCATTTTCCGGGTCATACTAAAGCTCTTTCAAACTGCGAGATGGTCTTCAGCCATTACCAACCACAAATTGATTGATTCCTGTAAGCATTAGGAAGCTTAAAATACTTAAGTTGCTGAAAAGGACACACACACAACAATTACTGGCCCTCGCTCTCCTTCCTTATGAGCTCTGAAGTCAATACTGTGTCGTGACACATATGTGGCTTCACTCTCTGTAATCTTGGTTCAAACACGTTAACAAGTATTTGTTTTAGATGACTTCACTCTCAAGACTCATAATGTGACAGGATAAACCAAAAATGGGTTTTGGACAGTGAACTTTTGTGTGAATGGTTCCCCAAACTATTTTTGGTTTGCTTAGGCAGTGAGCTGTGTGTCATCTAAAGCAGTGGTTCTCAAACTGTGGAACACAAGCTTCCTTCTAGTGGTACGCAGAGGAATCTCTGAATGATTTAAGTAAAATAAATGAACACACTTTTAACCCTTTGACGCATACGATAACACCGATGTGATCAGTAATTGATTTTAATAGGCTAAACCTTTTATTTAAATGGCTGACAATAATAAATAATCCTTATTAGAAGAATTAATCTGCCTTGTTTTTGAACTGTGCAGTGATGTAGCTGCTTAATTAGGCCTACTACCCTACTGTATTTCAATACTGGATATTATGGTGGTACTTGGAGAGATAATTTTTTTCTGAGGTGGTACTTGGTGAAGAAAGCTTAAGAACCACTGATCTAAAGGATTAGATCCAGCCACTGTATTTGGTCTGCGCAAGTTTGCTATCGTAATTTATAGTAAAAACAGAACTATGTGAAGTGTACAATACTGTATTTATTGTAATATTAAAAATACTGTGTTAATGAATTCTACAGCATGTATTAACTTTAGTGAACTGATAAACTGTAATAAATACTGTCCTTTTTACTACAGTAAAATATTTTGTATTGCTGTACATATAGTACAGACATTACAACAACAAACTAATTCAAGCACTTTACTATAGTATGGTTCAAAAACAATATAGCTTTTACTATAAATGACTGTAGAGAGTTTTCATGTGGAATTATAAAGGTTTTGGTTACTTAATTAGGATTTGTATGATGAAATGTGCAATAACAGATTTTTTTTGTGTGTCAAGCATTAGGCAAACAAATGGTATAAAAGAAATCTCAGTTGAGGCTGTAAAGAGATTTATTTATACTCATGAAAGCATTAAATAGTTTATTACAACATGTTTGTTACACTGTGTTTTACAGCGTTGATCAGTGTAACCAGTCACAAGCATATCTGATGATTTCTTGCATGCAATGGCCAATCAGAGGTAATTAATTCATTGTTTCTGGGGAAACTGAAAAGTTCTAATAATTATAAACATCCAGTGAGCTTCTAGATTGATAATCAATTGTATTTTGTTAAAAAACATCGGTTCACAATTTTTGAACTTAATAAGCAATGTTAAATAGTGGAATTTGTTTATCAAAACTACATTACATAATGCTTGACAGAAATTACACCAATCAAAGAGACACAGTCAACAAAGCACATCAAATCAAATCTTTAACTGCGCCCACTCTCATGAAGCACTGCGAATAATCTTCCAACACTCTCAAAATACTTTAATATTTGAATAAATATGCATGTTTTGCATTGCATATGGAAGTTAAAACGAAAAGCTTTCTGTCTCTTCTAAAGTTTTATTTAAATGTTTCTGTCATTCGCTATGCTTATAGCCTATTTTTTTCCTGAATTAAAGCTAAGTCCACAGTCTTGTACCTTTGTCTACTTGATGGATTTTCATAGTTATCTTGTGATTCATTTATAGCTTTTAGCTTTGGTTCATGGCTTACAACACAACAGCAAAATAACTTTGTTTTATCCTTACAAATAAATGTTACAGGAACAAATGTTGCTGAAACAGTGGACGGGCACTAATGCACTCTATAAACCTTAAGTTAGACATCAAATTTAATTTATTGAGGAATAAAACAAGGTTGTTATGCTTACAGTCTTTACAACGCAATTTATGATCTGAGAGCACACAATTTTCCCAACTCAAAACATTCAGAACTGTTTAATGAGGGTTTAGTTCTTTCTCTTTTTTCCAAAAAGACATTTACAGTGTGTTTATACATAAATATTAACATAAAATGAGGCCGAACATCAGCTTTCATCAGCTGAACATTCAGTATTGTTTCCTGTTCAATCCAGTTAGTGCATTGTAATTTTATCACTCACAGCCTTGTTTTCATTCCTGAAAAAAATATAAAATTTGATGCTGCCCTGAGTAAAGTGTACTGCTCGAAGCACAATTTGAACTTTTGCTCGATTCTTCATGCTTCACACATTATAACAAGCAAAGTGTGGACACTGTATAAAACATTCATTGACTCTTTGAATTAGGCCTGTGCTGATAAGAGATAGAACTGATTAATCACAGTGTCAGATGAGCTCTTATTTCACTTTACATTTCTCCACATTAGCTGCATTCCTGCACTCTGTGCCTTACTATATGTCACAGATGTGTATTTTAGGCTAAATTTACAGTGATCGTGTCTCTGATTGTCTGTAATGGTGCAAAAGGTAAAGCTAACTTTTAAAGAGACTTAAATAGATTGGTCAGGAAACCCATACATGCTAAACCACATAATTTAAAACTGCTAAATTCTCATAAAGCATTCCCTAGCATTTATTTAACCCATAGATGAAAAAATGGGTCAGAATTTCCATTTGCTATTATTAGTTAGCATTGAAAATACATCCAAAACATTAACAAATACACTTATTGAGACAAATCCTTCTGTATCTTGTAACCAGTGTTAATATTATTTTTATATTCGTTGTTTATATATCATCAGCACGGTTCAAAAAATTAACACTTAACACAATTAACACAAATGTTTTATTTATTTATTTATTTATTTATTTATTTTATCTTTATGAATTTCAAATTTGGGTCAAGTATGGGGGAAAATAAGTTTTTAAACTCAGAATTTGAGTTTATATTACGTTATATGACTCGAATTGTTTTAGTTGGTGATTTGGACTGAAACAACTAAGGACTTGACTTTACACGCACTGTATAACCCAATTAGTAACTTTATTTAAAGGAACAGTTCATCCAAAAATAAGATCTCTGTCATTCTTTTCCCACCCTTGACTTGTTCAAAATCAATTTGACATTATATCTTCTTGTGAACACAGAAGAAGATAAACTGGTAGCTGGCACTCATTGACTTTCATAGTTTCTATAAAAGTCAAAGGGTACCATCAACCAGCGTTTTACAAAATATTGTCTTTTGTGTTTAGTAGATGAAAGAAACTCATAAAAGTTTAAAATCACGCATGGTTGAGTAAATGGTGACGCAATTTTCATTTTTGGGTGAACTATGCCTTTAAAAAGTGAGTAAACCTGTTGCCGTTAAAGAGACAAGTTAACATTACTTAAAAAAAGTGAGACAACTCAGTGTAACTTGTAACTGTTCAGCTGCCTTAACTTCATAATTTGACTTAATTTCAATACTGACACACATAGTTCATTTACTTAATATATTTCAGCAACAGGTTTACTCACTTTTAATTAGTAAGCTAGTCTCTTTTTACAGTACGTTTAATCATACTTAACAATTTTCTACTTCAAGCTGCATTGTGAAACTCATGGGTCAGTAATTGCAGTTGTCAGTCACAAGCACAACGTGATCACAGCCTCTGAGCGACTGTTCCAGTGACTTCCTCATTAACATGCTAAAATGTTTTGTAAGCAGCATGTTTTCTGTTATTCAAAGCCTGAGGCCGAGAGCTGTTCTCGCTGGGACACTTTCTGAAAAACACTGAAACCGACATATCTACAAACGGCCCAAGGCTGAAGGCTCTAATCTCTAATGATTTGTGCATCACCTGCACCGGATCTGCTGGATCAGTCTTTCAGAGCTCACAGCAAAACAACAAGAAAAGAGCGCAATTTAGCAACTTATTATACATGAAAGTAAGACTGCGCCATGAACTTGTCATCTCTTTGAACAAAAACTGGTTCAAAACTTCAAAACACATCACAATACAGAGATACAGAGAGAAGAACCAAAACCCCCTGCCCCAAAGTATGTAGGCCTTTATACTGTGTTTTTGTTTGTGTTTGTTTTGTTTTAACAGGCCTCAGAGGGCCGAAGGATTATCTGATCCTAAAGACTCAGTGAAAATGATCTGTTTCAGTTTTTCAGGGCCTGTGAGGTCATTTACCGTTTTCACAGGATGATGTCATGATCAAGAAGCTACTGGTTACACCAGAATAATGTCACAAAACCGCCAATTTACATGCCCATCCCAATTTCAGTGCTTCAAAAGTATAAAATTAAATTAAATTAAATTAAATTAAATTAAATTAAATTAAATTAAAACAAAACAAAACAAAACAAAACAAAACAAAACAAAACAAAACAAAACAA